>JAAKBD010000198.1:0-178450 GCA_012656105.1 Phytophthora syringae | reverse complement strand
CCACCATGCAGCTGCTCGCCCGGCCATCACACCTGCCGCGGCCACCCAACACATGCCATGACTCACTTGCCTGTTGGGCGACCGAGATTTCGGGCTGACGCCGCAGGGGACTTTCACGCATTCCAGCCAGCTGTGCCGCCTCGCAGTCGCCACTGAAAGCGGCTCCGGGTCCGCTGCGAGCTGTAGCAGACGGGCGGCGGCGATGCTGGAATGGCGCTTGTCAACCTCGAACTGGACCTAGATGGGCGTATAAGGTGTCCGTCGTGGACACCGGCTCGATCCCAATGACCGACAAGAATCTGCACTGCCACACTGAGGACACAGACACCCCAACAACAGCCTCGCAGCGTTCAAAAAGCCGTTTCGACGAGAGCAGC
The DNA here is from genome assembly GCA_012656105.1 of Phytophthora syringae. Lineage (NCBI taxonomy): Eukaryota > Oomycota > Peronosporomycetes > Peronosporales > Peronosporaceae > Phytophthora > Phytophthora syringae. The sequence continues at coordinate 178,073 of JAAKBD010000198.1, read as the reverse complement.
GGCAAAAGGACAAGAGAGCAAAGAAGATATCAGAGGAGGATCGAACCCTCGATCTCGAGCGTGTGAAGCTCGCGTCCTAACCACTAGACGACACTGACACGTTCGACCACTTCGCACCCAAGTGCAACACAAACTCGCATCTACACGCTGCTACGCAAAGCCGCAGCTACACCCGCTCCCACCACCATGCAGCTGCTTGCCCGGCCATCACACCTGCCGCGGCCACCCAACACATGCCATGACTCACTTGCCTGTTGGGCGACCGAGATTTCGGGCTGACGCCGCAGGTGCCTTTTCACGCATTCCAGCCAGCTGTGCCGCCTCGCAGTCGCCACTGAAAGCGGCTCCGGGTCCGCTGCGAGCTGTAGCAGACGGACGGCGGCGATGCTGGAATGGCGCTTGTCGACCTCGAACTGGACCTAGATGGGCGTATAAGGTGTCCGTCGTGGACACCGGCTCGATCCCAATGACCGACAAGAATCTGCACTGCCACACTGAGGACACAGACACCCCAACAACAGCCTCGCAGCGTTCAAAAAGCCGTTTCGACGAAAGCAGCGGCAAAAGGACACGAGAGCAAAGAAGATATCAGAGGAGGGGATCGAACCCTCGATCTCGAGCGTGTGAAGCTCGCGTCCTAACCACTAGACGACACTGGGGCGGTTCAAGCTTGACGGTAGCGTCATACGCATGCTGGAACTGACTGTTCAAGCTGCTCGCAGCCGTCATATCGTATTCCGGAAATTGAACATAAAATGCACAGAAATACCACGGTCCCGCCCGGTGTTCGACAGCGGAATATAAAACCTCTCAGAGTGATTTCAATCGTTGGTGTATCAGCACCTGAGGTGCGTTGTTTCTCTGCTCCTCAGTCAATATGGCTCGGTATCTAACGCTGTTTGGTGAACGTGCTGCTCCTGGCGCAGCGCTATCTTCTCCCTCAGAGCTTCGTCTCGCTCGCCCCCCAACTAGTGGCTCCAGCGCGAGGCGGAACGCTGTCACAGGTGAGGTATCGAGCAAGTCAATGCCGTCATCTATTGCTATTTAGAGATCAAGCCTTAAGGCTGATTGATACCCTGTGGATGTCTTAGTTTGTTGCGAGTCCTGTAAATATGAGCAGCATTCGAAGGAACCCGCCTGGCTTGCTTCTGCTGCTAGAGCTTGTGCTTCGACCCCCAACTCTTCACACCTACTACAAAGCTCGGCGAAGCAGGCAATCTCGATACTGGTGATGGTTGCTGGCACCCCTATTGACGACTTGATTGTGAGGACGCGGACCCGGATTCATCGAAGTCTACAGTGGCGCAGCTTTGTTCTTACCTCGTTCACAAACGAATCGACGTTTCGCTCTCACTTTCGGATGACACGACCTGCGTTCGCGAAGCTACTCGGAATTCTGGAGCCTCACATTACGAAGACGAAGACAAAGTTCGGCAAACCGATCCCCGCTGCGGTCCGTCTGGCAGTTTACCTCGTTTTCTGTGGACATGGCTGCTCGCTTCATATACTGAGTGCTCTGTTTGGAATTGAGCGATCGACAGCATCAGTCATTGTTCGTGACGTGTCTTGTGCGATTGTGAAACGCATGACGAACTATATCGCGTTCCCGTCAACGCGTGAAAAGTTGCTGAAGTGCTCCATTGGATTCGAAGATGGCTACGGTATTCCGGGTTGTGTCGGTGCGCTGGACGGGTGCCATATTCCTATCGTGCAACCGAGTGTCCCAACCAGCAAGAAGTACATCAACATGAAGAGTTTCTACTCGTTTAATGTCAGCGCCATCGTTGACCGGACAAGACGTTTTCTCGATGTCGACGTTAGATGGCCTGGCTCGGTTGGCAACAGCAAGGTGTTCAATAATAGTGCTGTTGGCCGTGTTCACGAGGATCTGTTTTCGAGGCTGGGTGGTGCGGATGGTGCTGGCCAACTGCTGACCGGCCTGGACGAGCAATGTAAGATACCGTTTTCCTACTCGCCGATTCAGCTTATGCAAACACGAAGCATCTCGTGACCACTTTCGAGATAGCTGAGGCGAGAGTAACGTGGTCGTTGGGCGTCCGAACAAGGCCCTCGCTGGAATGCGATACCCGGTGGGGTGCGCGTTTGGAATACTGAAAGGAAGGTGGCGCTTGGTGGGAAAGCCGATTGAGATGGCGCGTACGAATCTTGAAGCGGTGCCAACCCTCATAAGCTCGGTGTGCATCTTGCACAACTTCGTCATCGATATGGGAGATTGTGTTTGGGACGAGCGTGCAGAGGCTCGACAGCGAGCATTTTACTTCGCAAATTTCAAGGGCACTACGGACGAAAACAGCGATCGAAGCAACGTGTACGTGAAAAACAAGACAAGAGATTCACTTCTAAAGTGGGTTGAATTCAGAGATTCAGTTAGGGCGAGCTGATGCGACTAATCTAGGCCGTACGGCCAAACAGTTCACGTAACAGTGCACGTGTTTTTCGTTCTCGTCTTGCTGGTGCTTGAGGTAGTCTGCCATGTCATCACGCGCCATCATCCGCATGTTCTTGACTGCTCTATCCAATATCTCCTCCATGGTATCTACAGCTTCTTGGGCTCTCTTTTTCCCCTTTGACGCGGGCTCCGGCTGGACAAGTGGACATTCGAGCAGACTGGCACCAATTGACACGCTCTCATTAAGTGGGTATACGCTTGGGTCGTCGTCAAACACCTCTTGTAGGGCCGTGTAGCACTCCTCGGAAACTGCCACCCGCTTCCATTTTTCAGGGTTTGCGCTCGTTCTTCGGTGTCCATTTGGAACCAGCTTGGCTTGCCAGTGCTGCCAACAAGTCGACCACTGTTGTGGTCTGTCACGAGGTAAACGACTGTTGCAGCGACGCCATCTTGTCTTTATCGGTGCGATGAGTACGGGGCGGAATCCAGGGTCAAGTACCGATAATCCTCCCTTAGGACTGTGACCACTCGCAGTTCGCTCCAAGAAGATGTCGTTTGGCTCCGCTGGTTGTCCTGAGTGCTTGGCACGAAGAGTTGAAAGGGCTTCGACATACTCTTCGTACACGACGGTCGTAAACTGATCGGTCGTATGTCCGACCGGTAGCGACTTTGTAGCAGCGCGCTTCCAAGCCGCTACCAGCAGAAGCACCTCGTCAGAGGTCCACGCCTTGCCTCGAGTGATTTTTGCACCAGAACTTCTCATAGCTGCTCGCCAAAACTCACTATACTCTGGCTTGTGAACAGACCCCACCTCCGAACGACTGGATGACACAGACTGTGAAAATGTATACGGAAAAGTGGAGACAGAATACCGGAATACGTTAAGTTTGAACACACGACCGGTATACCATGCGTATTTCATCGGAAGAGCGTATACTGATGCCGGTAAGCTTGAACCGCCCCACTGACACGTTCGACCACTTCGCACCCAAATGCAACACAAACTCGCATCTTCACGCTGCTACGCAAAGCCGCAGCTACACCCGCTCCACCACCATGCAGCTGCTCCTTGCCCGGCCATCGCACCTGCCGCGGCCACCCAACACATGCCATGACTCACTTGCCTGTTGGGCGACCGAGATTTCGGGCTGACGCCGCAGGTGCCTTTCACGCATTCCAGCCAGCTGTGCCGCCTCGCAGTCGCCACTGAAAGCGGCTCCGGGTCCGCTGCGAGCTGTAGCAGACGGGCGGCGGCGATGCTGGAATGGCGCTTGTCAACCTCGAACTGGACCTAGATGGGCCTATAAGGTGTCCGTCGTGGACACCGGCTCGATCCCAATGACCGACAAGAATCTGCACTGCCACACTGAGGACACAGACACCCCAACAACAGCCTCGCAGCGTTCAAAAAGCCGTTTCGACGAGAGCAGCGGCAAAAGGACAAGAGAGCAAAGAAGATATCAGAGGAGGGGATCGAACCCTCGATCTCGAGCGTGTGAAGCTCGCGTCCTAACCACTAGACGACACTGACACGTTCGACCACTTCGCACCCAAATGCAACACAAACTCGCATCTACACGCTGCTACGCAAAGCCGCAGCTACACCCGCTCCCACCACCATGCAGCTGCTCCTTGCCCGGCCATCACACCTGCCGCGGCCACCCAACACATGCCATGACTCACTTGCCTGTTGGGCGACCGAGATTTCGGGCTGACGCCGCAGGGGACTTTTCACGCATTCCAGCCAGCTGTGCCGCCTCGCAGTCGCCACTGAAAGCGGCTCCGGGTCCGCTGCGAGCTGTAGCAGACGGGCGGCGGCGATGCTGGAATGGCGCTTGTCAACCTCGAACTGGACCTAGATGGGCGTATAAGGTGTCCGTCGTGGACACCGGCTCGATCCCAATGACCGACAAGAATCTGCACTGCCACACTGAGGACACAGACACCCCAACAACAGCCTCGCAGCGTTCAAAAAGCCGTTTCGACGAGAGCAGCGGCAAAAAGGACAAGAGAGCAAAGAAGATATCAGAGGAGGGGATCGAACCCTCGATCTCGAGCGTGTGAAGCTCGCGTCCTAACCACTAGACGACACTGACACGTTCGACCACTTCGCACCCAAATGCAACACAAACTCGCATCTACACGCTGCTACGCAAAGCCGCAGCTACACCCGCTCCCACCACCATGCAGCTGCTCCTTGCCCGGCCATCACACCTGCCGCGGCCACCCAACACATGCCATGACTCACTTGCCTGTTGGGCGACCGAATTTCGGGCTGACGCCGCAGGTGCCTTTTCACGCATTCCAGCCAGCTGTGCCGCCTCGCAGTCGCCACTGAAAGCGGCTCCGGGTCCGCTGCGAGCTGTAGCAGACGGGCGGCGGCGATGCTGGAATGGCGCTTGTCAACCTCGAACTGGACCTAGATGGGCCTATAAGGTGTCCGTCGTGGACACCGGCTCGATCCCAATGACCGACAAGAATCTGCACTGCCACACTGAGGACACAGACACCCCAACAACAGCCTCGCAGCGTTCAAAAAGCCGTTTCGACGAGAGCAGCGGCAAAAGGACAAGAGAGCAAAGAAGATATCAGAGGAGGGGATCGAACCCTCGATCTCGAGCGTGTGAAGCTCGCGTCCTAACCACTAGACGACACTGACACGTTCGACCACTTCGCACCCAAATGCAACACAAACTCGCATCTACACGCTGCTACGCAAAGCCGCAGCTACACCCGCTCCCACCACCATGCAGCTGCTCATTGCCCGGCCATCACACCTGCCGCGGCCACCCAACACATGCCATGACTCACTTGCCTGTTGGGCGACCGAAATTTCGGGCTGACGCCGCAGGGGACTTTTCACGCATTCCAGCCAGCTGTGCCGCCTCGCAGTCGCCACTGAAAGCGGCTCCGGGTCCGCTGCGAGCTGTAGCAGACGGGCGGCGGCGATGCTGGAATGGCGCTTGTCAACCTCGAACTGGACCTAGATGGGCCTATAAGGTGTCCGTCGTGGACACCGGCTCGATCCCAATGACCGACAAGAATCTGCACTGCCACACTGAGGACACAGACACCCCAACAACAGCCTCGCAGCGTTCAAAAAGCCGTTTCGACGAGAGCAGCGGCAAAAGGACAAGAGAGCAAAGAAGATATCAGAGGAGGGGATCGAACCCTCGATCTCGAGCGTGTGAAGCTCGCGTCCTAACCACTAGACGACACTGACACGTTCGACCACTTCGCACCCAAATGCAACACAAACTCGCATCTACACGCTGCTACGCAAAGCCGCAGCTACACCCGCTCCCACCACCATGCAGCTGCTCTTGCCCGGCCATCGCACCTGCCGCGGCCACCCAACACATGCCATGACTCACTTGCCTGTTGGGCGACCGAGATTTCGGGCTGACGCCGCAGGGACTTTTCACGCATTCCAGCCAGCTGTGCCGCCTCGCAGTCGCCACTGAAAGCGGCTCCGGGTCCGCTGCGAGCTGTAGCAGACGGGCGGCGGCGATGCTGGAATGGCGCTTGTCAACCTCGAACTGGACCTAGATGGGCCTATAAGGTGTCCGTCGTGGACACCGGCTCGATCCCAATGACCGACAAGAATCTGCACTGCCACACTGAGGACACAGACACCCCAACAACAGCCTCGCAGCGTTCAAAAAGCCGTTTCGACGAGAGCAGCAAAAAGGACAAGAGAGCAAAGAAGATATCAGAGGAGGGGATCGAACCCTCGATCTCGAGCGTGTGAAGCTCGCGTCCTAACCACTAGACGACACTGACACGTTCGACCACTTCGCACCCAAATGCAACACAAACTCGCATCTACACGCTGCTACGCAAAGCCGCAGCTACACCCGCTCCCACCACCATGCAGCTGCTCCTGCCCGGCCATCACACCTGCCGCGGCCACCCAACACATGCCATGACTCACTTGCCTGTTGGGCGACCGAAATTTCGGGCTGACGCCGCAGGTGCCTTTTCACGCATTCCAGCCAGCTGTGCCGCCTCGCAGTCGCCACTGAAAGCGGCTCCGGGTCCGCTGCGAGCTGTAGCAGACGGGCGGCGGCGATGCTGGAATGGCGCTTGTCGACCTCGAACTGGACCTAGATGGGCCTATAAGGTGTCCGTCGTGGACACCGGCTCGATCCCAATGACCGACAAGAATCTGCACTGCCACACTGAGGACACAGACACCCCAACAACAGCCTCGCAGCGTTCAAAAAGCCGTTTCGACGAGAGCAGCGGCAAAAAGGACAAGAGAGCAAAGAAGATATCAGAGGGGATCGAACCCTCGATCTCGAGCGTGTGAAGCTCGCGTCCTAACCACTAGACGACACTGACACGTTCGACCACTTCGCACCCAAATGCAACACAAACTCGCATCTACACGCTGCTACGCAAAGCCGCAGCTACACCCGCTCCCACCACCATGCAGCTGCTCCTGCCCGGCCATCGCACCTGCCGCGGCCACCCAACACATGCCATGACTCACTTGCCTGTTGGGCGACCGAAATTTCGGGCTGACGCCGCAGGGGACTTTTCACGCATTCCAGCCAGCTGTGCCGCCTCGCAGTCGCCACTGAAAGCGGCTCCGGGTCCGCTGCGAGCTGTAGCAGACGGGCGGCGGCGATGCTGGAATGGCGCTTGTCAACCTCGAACTGGACCTAGATGGGCCTATAAGGTGTCCGTCGTGGACACCGGCTCGATCCCAATGACCGACAAGAATCTGCACTGCCACACTGAGGACACAGACACCCCAACAACAGCCTCGCAGCGTTCAAAAAGCCGTTTCGACGAGAGCAGCGGCAAAAGGACAAGAGAGCAAAGAAGATATCAGAGGAGGGGATCGAACCCTCGATCTCGAGCGTGTGAAGCTCGCGTCCTAACCACTAGACGACACTGACACGTTCGACCACTTCGCACCCAAATGCAACACAAACTCGCATCTACACGCTGCTACGCAAAGCCGCAGCTACACCCGCTCCCACCACCATGCAGCTGCTCCTTGCCCGGCCATCGCACCTGCCGCGGCCACAACACATGCCATGACTCACTTGCCTGTTGGGCGACCGAAATTTCGGGCTGACGCCGCAGGGCCTTTTCACGCATTCCAGCCAGCTGTGCCGCCTCGCAGTCGCCACTGAAAGCGGCTCCGGGTCCGCTGCGAGCTGTAGCAGACGGGCGGCGGCGATGCTGGAATGGCGCTTGTCAACCTCGAACTGGACCTAGATGGGCCTATAAGGTGTCCGTCGTGGACACCGGCTCGATCCCAATGACCGACAAGAATCTGCACTGCCACACTGAGGACACAGACACCCCAACAACAGCCTCGCAGCGTTCAAAAAGCCGTTTCGACGAGAGCAGCGGCAAAAGGACAAGAGAGCAAAGAAGATATCAGAGGAGGGGATCGAACCCTCGATCTCGAGCGTGTGAAGCTCGCGTCCTAACCACTAGACGACACTGACACGTTCGACCACTTCGCACCCAAATGCAACACAAACTCGCATCTACACGCTGCTACGCAAAGCCGCAGCTACACCCGCTCCCACCACCATGCAGCTGCTCTTGCCCGGCCATCGCACTGCCGCGGCCACCCAACACATGCCATGACTCACTTGCCTGTTGGGCGACCGAAATTTCGGGCTGACGCCGCAGGTGACTTTTCACGCATTCCAGCCAGCTGTGCCGCTCGCAGTCGCCACTGAAAGCGGCTCCGGGTCCGCTGCGAGCTGTAGCAGACGGGCGGCGGCGATGCTGGAATGGCGCTTGTCAACCTCGAACTGGACCTAGATGGGCCTATAAGGTGTCCGTCGTGGACACCGGCTCGATCCCAATGACCGACAAGAATCTGCACTGCCACACTGAGGACACAGACACCCCAACAACAGCCTCGCAGCGTTCAAAAAGCCGTTTCGACGAGAGCAGCGGCAAAAGGACAAGAGAGCAAAGAAGATATCAGAGGAGGGGATCGAACCCTCGATCTCGAGCGTGTGAAGCTCGCGTCCTAACCACTAGACGACACTGACACGTTCGACCACTTCGCACCCAAATGCAACACAAACTCGCATCTACACGCTGCTACGCAAAGCCGCAGCTACACCCGCTCCCACCACCATGCAGCTGCTCCTTGCCCGGCCATCGCACCTGCCGCGCCACCCAACACATGCCATGACTCACTTGCCTGTTGGGCGACCGAAATTTCGGGCTGACGCCGCAGGGGACTTTTCACGCATTCCAGCCAGCTGTGCCGCCTCGCAGTCGCCACTGAAAGCGGCTCCGGGTCCGCTGCGAGCTGTAGCAGACGGGCGGCGGCGATGCTGGAATGGCGCTTGTCAACCTCGAACTGGACCTAGATGGGCCTATAAGGTGTCCGTCGTGGACACCGGCTCGATCCCAATGACCGACAAGAATCTGCACTGCCACACTGAGGACACAGACACCCCAACAACAGCCTCGCAGCGTTCAAAAAGCCGTTTCGACGAGAGCAGCGGCAAAAGGACAAGAGAGCAAAGAAGATATCAGAGGAGGGGATCGAACCCTCGATCTCGAGCGTGTGAAGCTCGCGTCCTAACCACTAGACGACACTGACACGTTCGACCACTTCGCACCCAAATGCAACACAAACTCGCATCTACACGCTGCTACGCAAAGCCGCAGCTACACCCGCTCCCACCACCATGCAGCTGCTCCTTGCCCGGCCATCGCACCTGCCGCGGCCACCCAACACATGCCATGACTCACTTGCCTGTTGGGCGACCGAAATTTCGGGCTGACGCCGCAGGGGACTTTTCACGCATTCCAGCCAGCTGTGCCGCCTCGCAGTCGCCACTGAAAGCGGCTCCGGGTCCGCTGCGAGCTGTAGCAGACGGGCGGCGGCGATGCTGGAATGGCGCTTGTCAACCTCGAACTGGACCTAGATGGGCCTATAAGGTGTCCGTCGTGGACACCGGCTCGATCCCAATGACCGACAAGAATCTGCACTGCCACACTGAGGACACAGACACCCCAACAACAGCCTCGCAGCGTTCAAAAAGCCGTTTCGACGAGAGCAGCGGCAAAAGGACAAGAGAGCAAAGAAGATATCAGAGGAGGGGATCGAACCCTCGATCTCGAGCGTGTGAAGCTCGCGTCCTAACCACTAGACGACACTGACACGTTCGACCACTTCGCACCCAAATGCAACACAAACTCGCATCTACACGCTGCTACGCAAAGCCGCAGCTACACCCGCTCCCACCACCATGCAGCTGCTCGTGCCCGGCCATCGCACCTGCCGCGGCCACCCAACACATGCCATGACTCACTTGCCTGTTGGGCGACCGAAATTTCGGGCTGACGCCGCAGGGGACTTTTCACGCATTCCAGCCAGCTGTGCCGCCTCGCAGTCGCCACTGAAAGCGGCTCCGGGTCCGCTGCGAGCTGTAGCAGACGGGCGGCGGCGATGCTGGAATGGCGCTTGTCAACCTCGAACTGGACCTAGATGGGCCTATAAGGTGTCCGTCGTGGACACCGGCTCGATCCCAATGACCGACAAGAATCTGCACTGCCACACTGAGGACACAGACACCCCAACAACAGCCTCGCAGCGTTCAAAAAGCCGTTTCGACGAGAGCAGCGGCAAAAAGGACAAGAGAGCAAAGAAGATATCAGAGGAGGGGATCGAACCCTCGATCTCGAGCGTGTGAAGCTCGCGTCCTAACCACTAGACGACACTGACACGTTCGACCACTTCGCACCCAAATGCAACACAAACTCGCATCTACACGCTGCTACGCAAAGCCGCAGCTACACCCGCTCCCACCACCATGCAGCTGCTCTTGCCCGGCCATCACACCTGCCGCGGCCACCCAACACATGCCATGACTCACTTGCCTGTTGGGCGACCGAGATTTCGGGCTGACGCCGCAGGGGACTTTTCACGCATTCCAGCCAGCTGTGCCGCCTCGCAGTCGCCACTGAAAGCGGCTCCGGGTCCGCTGCGAGCTGTAGCAGACGGGCGGCGGCGATGCTGGAATGGCGCTTGTCAACCTCGAACTGGACCTAGATGGGCCTATAAGGTGTCCGTCGTGGACACCGGCTCGATCCCAATGACCGACAAGAATCTGCACTGCCACACTGAGGACACAGACACCCCAACAACAGCCTCGCAGCGTTCAAAAAGCCGTTTCGACGAGAGCAGCGGCAAAAGGACAAGAGAGCAAAGAAGATATCAGAGGAGGGGATCGAACCCTCGATCTCGAGCGTGTGAAGCTCGCGTCCTAACCACTAGACGACACTGACACGTTCGACCACTTCGCACCCAAATGCAACACAAACTCGCATCTACACGCTGCTACGCAAAGCCGCAGCTACACCCGCTCCCACCACCATGCAGCTGCTCCTTGCCCGGCCATCACACCTGCCGCGGCCACCCAACACATGCCATGACTCACTTGCCTGTTGGGCGACCGAGATTTCGGGCTGACGCCGCAGGTGCCTTTTCACGCATTCCAGCCAGCTGTGCCGCCTCGCAGTCGCCACTGAAAGCGGCTCCGGGTCCGCTGCGAGCTGTAGCAGACGGGCGGCGGCGATGCTGGAATGGCGCTTGTCAACCTCGAACTGGACCTAGATGGGCCTATAAGGTGTCCGTCGTGGACACCGGCTCGATCCCAATGACCGACAAGAATCTGCACTGCCACACTGAGGACACAGACACCCCAACAACAGCCTCGCAGCGTTCAAAAAGCCGTTTCGACGAGAGCAGCGGCAAAAGGACAAGAGAGCAAAGAAGATATCAGAGGAGGGGATCGAACCCTCGATCTCGAGCGTGTGAAGCTCGCGTCCTAACCACTAGACGACACTGACACGTTCGACCACTTCGCACCCAAATGCAACACAAACTCGCATCTACACGCTGCTACGCAAAGCCGCAGCTACACCCGCTCCCACCACCATGCAGCTGCTCCTTGCCCGGCCATCACACCTGCCGCGGCCACCCAACACATGCCATGACTCACTTGCCTGTTGGGCGACCGAGATTTCGGGCTGACGCCGCAGGTGCTTTTCACGCATTCCAGCCAGCTGTGCCGCCTCGCAGTCGCCACTGAAAGCGGCTCCGGGTCCGCTGCGAGCTGTAGCAGACGGGCGGCGGCGATGCTGGAATGGCGCTTGTCAACCTCGAACTGGACCTAGATGGGCCTATAAGGTGTCCGTCGTGGACACCGGCTCGATCCCAATGACCGACAAGAATCTGCACTGCCACACTGAGGACACAGACACCCCAACAACAGCCTCGCAGCGTTCAAAAAGCCGTTTCGACGAGAGCAGCGGCAAAAAGGACAAGAGAGCAAAGAAGATATCAGAGGAGGGGATCGAACCCTCGATCTCGAGCGTGTGAAGCTCGCGTCCTAACCACTAGACGACACTGACACGTTCGACCACTTCGCACCCAAATGCAACACAAACTCGCATCTACACGCTGCTACGCAAAGCCGCAGCTACACCCGCTCCCACCACCATGCAGCTGCTCCTTGCCCGGCCATCGCACCTGCCGCGGCCACCCAACACATGCCATGACTCACTTGCCTGTTGGGCGACCGAGATTTCGGGCTGACGCCGCAGGGGACTTTTCACGCATTCCAGCCAGCTGTGCCGCCTCGCAGTCGCCACTGAAAGCGGCTCCGGGTCCGCTGCGAGCTGTAGCAGACGGACGGCGGCGATGCTGGAATGGCGCTTGTCAACCTCGAACTGGACCTAGATGGGCCTATAAGGTGTCCGTCGTGGACACCGGCTCGATCCCAATGACCGACAAGAATCTGCACTGCCACACTGAGGACACAGACACCCCAACAACAGCCTCGCAGCGTTCAAAAAGCCGTTTCGACGAAAGCAGCGGCAAAAGGACAAGAGAGCAAAGAAGATATCAGAGGAGGGGATCGAACCCTCGATCTCGAGCGTGTGAAGCTCGCGTCCTAACCACTAGACGACACTGACACGTTCGACCACTTCGCACCCAAATGCAACACAAACTCGCATCTACACGCTGCTACGCAAAGCCGCAGCTACACCCGCTCCCACCACCATGCAGCTGCTCCTTGCCCGGCCATCGCACCTGCCGCGGCCACCCAACACATGCCATGACTCACTTGCCTGTTGGGCGACCGAAATTTCGGGCTGACGCCGCAGGGGACTTTTCACGCATTCCAGCCAGCTGTGCCGCCTCGCAGTCGCCACTGAAAGCGGCTCCGGGTCCGCTGCGAGCTGTAGCAGACGGACGGCGGCGATGCTGGAATGGCGCTTGTCGACCTCGAACTGGACCTAGATGGGCCTATAAGGTGTCCGTCGTGGACACCGGCTCGATCCCAATGACCGACAAGAATCTGCACTGCCACACTGAAGACACAGACACCCCAACAACAGCCTCGCAGCGTTCAAAAAGCCGTTTCGACGAGAGCAGCGGCAAAAGGACAAGAGAGCAAAGAAGATATCAGAGGAGGGGATCGAACCCTCGATCTCGAGCGTGTGAAGCTCGCGTCCTAACCACTAGACGACACTGACACGTTCGACCACTTCGCACCCAATGCAACACAAACCGCATCTACACGCTGCTACGCAAAGCCGCAGCTACACCCGCTCCCACCACCATGCAGCTGCTCCTTGCCCGGCCATCGCACCTGCCGCGGCCACCCAACACATGCCATGACTCACTTGCCTGTTGGGCGACCGAAATTTCGGGCTGACGCCGCAGGGGACTTTTCACGCATTCCAGCCAGCTGTGCCGCCTCGCAGTCGCCACTGAAAGCGGCTCCGGGTCCGCTGCGAGCTGTAGCAGACGGACGGCGGCGATGCTGGAATGGCGCTTGTCAACCTCGAACTGGACCTAGATGGGCCTATAAGGTGTCCGTCGTGGACACCGGCTCGATCCCAATGACCGACAAGAATCTGCACTGCCACACTGAGGACACAGACACCCCAACAACAGCCTCGCAGCGTTCAAAAAGCCGTTTCGACGAGAGCAGCGGCAAAAAGGACAAGAGAGCAAAGAAGATATCAGAGGAGGGGATCGAACCCTCGATCTCGAGCGTGTGAAGCTCGCGTCCTAACCACTAGACGACACTGACACGTTCGACCACTTCGCACCCAAATGCAACACAAACTCGCATCTACACGCTGCTACGCAAAGCCGCAGCTACACCCGCTCCCACCACCATGCAGCTGCTCCTTGCCGGGCCATCGCACCTGCCGCGGCCACCCAACACATGCCATGACTCACTTGCCTGTTGGGCGACCGAAATTTCGGGCTGACGCCGCAGGGGACTTTTCACGCATTCCAGCCAGCTGTGCCGCCTCGCAGTCGCCACTGAAAGCGGCTCCGGGTCCGCTGCGAGCTGTAGCAGACGGACGGCGGCGATGCTGGAATGGCGCTTGTCGACCTCGAACTGGACCTAGATGGGCCTATAAGGTGTCCGTCGTGGACACCGGCTCGATCCCAATGACCGACAAGAATCTGCACTGCCACACTGAAGAAACAGACACCCCAACAACAGCCTCGCAGCGTTCAAAAAGCCGTTTCGACGAGAGCAGCGGCAAAAGGACAAGAGAGCAAAGAAGATATCAGAGGAGGGGATCGAACCCTCGATCTCGAGCGTGTGAAGCTCGCGTCCTAACCACTAGACGACACTGACACGTTCGACCACTTCGCACCCAAATGCAACACAAACTCGCATCTACACGCTGCTACGCAAAGCCGCAGCTACACCCGCTCCCACCACCATGCAGCTGCTCCTTGCCCGGCCATCGCACCTGCCGCGGCCACCCAACACATGCCATGACTCACTTGCCTGTTGGGCGACCGAAATTTCGGGCTGACGCCGCAGGGGACTTTTCACGCATTCCAGCCAGCTGTGCCGCCTCGCAGTCGCCACTGAAAGCGGCTCCGGGTCCGCTGCGAGCTGTAGCAGACGGACGGCGGCGATGCTGGAATGGCGCTTGTCGACCTCGAACTGGACCTAGATGGGCCTATAAGGTGTCCGTCGTGGACACCGGCTCGATCCCAATGACCGACAAGAATCTGCACTGCCACACTGAAGAAACAGACACCCCAACAACAGCCTCGCAGCGTTCAAAAGGCCGTTTCGACGAGAGCAGCGGCAAAAAGGACAAGAGAGCAAAGAAGATATCAGAGGAGGGGATCGAACCCTCGATCTCGAGCGTGTGAAGCTCGCGTCCTAACCACTAGACGACACTGACACGTTCGACCACTTCGCACCCAAATGCAACACAAACTCGCATCTACACGCTGCTACGCAAAGCCGCAGCTACACCCGCTCCCACCACCATGCAGCTGCTCCTTGCCCGGCCATCGCACCTGCCGCGGCCACCCAACACATGCCATGACTCACTTGCCTGTTGGGCGACCGAAATTTCGGGCTGACGCCGCAGGGGACTTTTCACGCATTCCAGCCAGCTGTGCCGCCTCGCAGTCGCCACTGAAAGCGGCTCCGGGTCCGCTGCGAGCTGTAGCAGACGGACGGCGGCGATGCTGGAATGGCGCTTGTCGACCTCGAACTGGACCTAGATGGGCCTATAAGGTGTCCGTCGTGGACACCGGCTCGATCCCAATGACCGACAAGAATCTGCACTGCCACACTGAAGAAACAGACACCCCAACAACAGCCTCGCAGCGTTCAAAAGGCCGTTTCGACGAGAGCAGCGGCAAAAGGACAAGAGAGCAAAGAAGATATCAGAGGAGGGGATCGAACCCTCGATCTCGAGCGTGTGAAGCTCGCGTCCTAACCACTAGACGACACTGACACGTTCGACCACTTCGCACCCAAATGCAACAAAACTCGCATCTACACGCTGCTACGCAAAGCCGCAGCTACACCCGCTCCCACCACCATGCAGCTGCTCCTTGCCCGGCCATCACACCTGCCGCGGCCACCCAACACATGCCATGACTCACTTGCCTGTTGGGCGACCGAAATTTCGGGCTGACGCCGCAGGGGACTTTTCACGCATTCCAGCCAGCTGTGCCGCCTCGCAGTCGCCACTGAAAGCGGCTCCGGGTCCGCTGCGAGCTGTAGCAGACGGGCGGCGGCGATGCTGGAATGGCGCTTGTCGACCTCGAACTGGACCTAGATGGGCCTATAAGGTGTCCGTCGTGGACACCGGCTCGATCCCAATGACCGACAAGAATCTGCACTGCCACACTGAAGAAACAGACACCCCAACAACAGCCTCGCAGCGTTCAAAAGGCCGTTTCGACGAGAGCAGCGGCAAAAGGACAAGAGAGCAAAGAAGATATCAGAGGAGGGGATCGAACCCTCGATCTCGAGCGTGTGAAGCTCGCGTCCTAACCACTAGACGACACTGACACGTTCGACCACTTCGCACCCAAATGCAACAAAACTCGCATCTTCACGCTGCTACACAAAGTCGCCGCTTCCATCTTCTGTAGTCCGGCCTCGTCCTGCGCAAGCACCTCCATTCTATAGAGTGTCATTGTTTCCTATTTGTCCTGGGTTGTCTCCCAATCACGCGTCAGTTTTGCGAGCGACGCAGCGAAGCGTTCTCTTTGAAGCCGTCTCTGGTCTCTCCTCTTCCCTCGACAAAGTAGTGCCACGCCATCCAACCCATCATCACTGCCATGGCAGTCATCACAATCACCATCAGGTCTACCGTGTTCTTCCAGTGGTGGTTGTGCCACACCATCCGCTCAACACACCACTCTTCCCAATCATCTCCATCTCCATCCAGGTCCGAGTTCAAATCATTGGGCGGTCCCGTACTGGAGTCACCAACGTCTGTGCCCAACGCCGCAGTAGTCTCGTCGCACAAAGCCAAATTCGCGGCCTCCACAACTTTACTTGAACCCATCGTAAGACTCCTGTCTGATAAAACCACTTTATAATGTCAATATATATTGTGCAATGCAAGGCTTTTGTCGTTTTGACTTACTGGCTTGCTCGATCTACTTAAGTACGAGATCGATTTAATTTAAAAATGCTTCATAGAAAATACAACTCGAGCGCAGCAGACAGAGATTTAATATTAAGTAGCCCTATTTGCGCAACCAAAAACGCAATTCGGATCATTTTATTTTATTTCGACCACAGATGCTGTCCCACTGGAACTGTCTGGTCTCCTATCATTATCAGTCGTGTAGGACATTTGCAGACGGACAATAAGCTTTCGTTTCAATGGACAGCACGGCTTTTAATCAGTCTAACTTCCCTTTGCTATTCAAGTTCCTAATGTACTCTCACGTCTTCCGCTGGCGTGCTGTATTTCTTGTTCATGTGTATGGTATATCTGTTCAGTACATTAGTGACATATTTGGGCCTAGTGTACGAACTATACAAAGATGGTATTGTTTATTTTTATCGATGGGGTGGTGGAGAACAACGACCAAGCTGCCCGCTCTTCACGGTGGCCGTGGCGAGAGAGTGCGTACCACACGAGGTACATGCGTACAAGGTGAAGTTAGAGGCTATATATTCTTACCCTGAACAATTGTTTTTTTTTACGAAACTGCAAAAGATGGGCGTCATGCATATATGCGGTATGCATGGTCGAAAAAGAATACAAAGGCAGTCGTACGATTGCGTTTCAGTCGCGGGAAGCGGTTGTCTATATTAGCAGCATTGGACCATAGTGGCTTTGTTGCTTGGGACTATACTGAGGGTACTTATAGAAGAAACTCCTTTCACAATGCGTTTGTAAAAAAATTCTTACCTCTTTTGAACCCCTGGCCGTTGCCACGATCAATTGTTGTAATGGACAACGCAAAATCCACATGTATCGAGAACTCGAATCGGTAAGGTTATCTGGATGCTACCATTCATCTTGAACTTGACTATTTATTAACGAATATTTTCTTAACGTTTTGGCTAGGTTATCCACCAAACTGGAGCAAGACTTCTCTACCTGCCGCCATATTCGCCCCAGCTCAACCTAATTGAGGTTTGTTTTGGGCTCCTCAAGCGCTGGATCCAGAAAACGCCAATCTCGTCTTCCCGTTATACCCAGCTTTGGTTCTGGGTGTGATAATGCGTTCCTGCTGTCGAAGTCGTGAAGTGCCCAAGCGGAAAGGAGTATTGAATCTATATGCACACTGTGGCTCCGACGACACGAAACTTTGATCTTCAGAATTTGTAGTACGACAGGTGAACGAAGAAGCTAGCGGCGATGAGCAGTAATATTTAAACAATAACAACGTTCGTTGATATAGTTTATCTATATGTACCTTGATTTTAAGCTTGCGGCATGTTATGATCACTGTCAGGCACATCCTCGCCTTGGGGCATCATTGTTTCGGGATGAAAGCCATGGAAAATCCCGCTAGTGAAGATGTCGTGCTGCGGGAGCCCCAATGCGGCACGAAGTGACGAGCGCTTCACGCGTAGTTTAACCCAGGTGTGGAACAACTCGACTTCAATGTCCACTGCATCTTCTTCGGATTCAGAAGCACCATCTTCCAACGCTGCCGCCGCCGCATCCAGAGCTCGGGTTTGCTGCATAGTATTGTCGTCGGGAACCGAAAACGGAGTACCTTCGGGCTGCCTTGCACGGTGGACTGCAAGATGGTGCTACGCAATTGGCCTGAATCTCTCCCTCCCGTCCGCTTGTACAGCAACAATTTCCGCAGCTACAGCTCGAACGCGGTCGGCAGTTGCACGTCGTATGCCGTCCGTCGGTTTTGCCACTGGGGCGAGATATACAAAGAACTCGAACACGAACTGCGCATGAATCGGTTCTTCATTCTAAGCTAAAGCCGAAATATCCTCCTCAGTAATACACATCCACCGCTTACTTAGCAGCTCCATGAAGTTTGTTTCAGACAGTGGCTTGAAATCTTGCTGGCGCGCATTCTCGTGGCTTTGAGAAACACGTTCTCCCCTTCGAGTACGGTCGGACTGGGACCGAATTCTGCTCCGACAAGAAGCCGCAACATTTTGGCTTTAGCGACCTCGAACCCCTCTCCAATGGTGAACGACACCTTTTTCACAATGCCTTTCCTTGGGCCGTCGAGGCGCTCCCCGGTTCGAAACGTTACGAGTCCTTGTAGAGCTACGTCACAAGGCAACGTGCCTGCCCGAGCTACTCCTATTTTACCGCGTAGTGTGTAAACCGCTAGTGTAGATGTAGACGAAGCTAATGAGCTATTGCACGCAACAAACAGAGCAGTATTAGTGTCACTGCAGCCGCCGACAACTCGCACATTCATACGGTATACAAAATCAAAGTGAACGTACTTTTAGGGCAGTGACCAGGTCGACACAGAAGCCAAGTGGGGTGATGCTGCTTGTGGGAGCAACTAGTGTAGATGTAGACGAAGCTAATGAGCTATTGCACGCAACAAACAGAGCAGTATTAGTGTCACTGCAGCCGCCGACAACCTGCACATTCATACGGTAAACAAAATCAAAGTGAACGAACTTTTAGGGCGGTGACCAGGTCGACACAGAAGCCAAGTGGAGTGATGTTGCTTGTGTGAGCGGCTAGTGTAGATGTAGACGAAGCTAATGAGCTATTGCACGCAACAAACAGAGCAGTATTAGTGTCACTGCAGCCGCCGACAACCTGCACGTTCATACGGTAAACAAAATCAAAGTGAACGAACTTTTAGGGCGGTGACCAGGTCGACACAGAAGCCAAGTGGAGTGATGTTGCTTGTGTGAGCGGCTAGTGTAGATATAGACGAAGCTAATGAGCTATTGCACGCAACAAACAGAGCAGTATTAGTGTCACTGCAGCCGCCGACAACCTGCACATTCATACGGTAAACAAAATCAAAGTGAACGAACTTTTAGGGCGGTGACCAGGTCGACACAGAAGCCAAGTGGAGTGATGTTGCTTGTGTGAGCGGCTAGTGTAGATATAGACGAAGCTAATGAGCTATTGCACGCAACAAACAGAGCAGTATTAGTGTCACTGCAGCCGCCGACAACTCGCACATTCATACGGTATACAAAATCAAAGTGAACGTACTTTTAGGGCGGTGACCAGGTCGACACAGAAGCCAAGTGGAGTGATGTTGCTTGTGTGAGCGGCTAGTGTAGATGTAGACGGAGCTAATGAGCTATTGCACGCAACAAACAGATCAGTATTAGTGCCACTGCAGCCGCCGACAAATGCATTGGTGCTCGCGTACCTATCCGGTGGCAGATAGACAGCTAATAAATCGAGCACGACATTGGCCAGCAAAAGCCCGATTTAGTGCTCGATTTATAGCGATTCGCATTTTCATGACCACATAATATTTTCCTGCTGGATCGATCTAACCGATAAAACTGATAGACAAAAACTTGCAAGGCACAATACAACATACCCCGAAGACGGATATGCAGTATAGGCATCAGGTACCTTGCAGCTCGTGGCCGTCTTACACCCGTTGCAGCAGCGCGCGATGATGTATCCGTGCGCGGTGATAGACACGTGGGCGATGATGCATCAGAACGCACGCTTTCATGCCACAACGTTTCATACAACATCATAAGTGTCAGTACATGTGGTAGATACAGTCACATACCTTGTTGTCCCTTTCGTCCGATGGTTCGTAGTAGCAGACGACGAACTCGCGTCATCATCGTCGTCGTCACTAGTGTATTCGTCTTCTACGTGTGGTCTTGTCGTCTTCTGTATCATCTTCCCATTTGCTGGTGGCTTCAAGGCTGTAGCCGCCTTGTGATTCCGCGGCGCCGCCTCCTTCGCTATGATCAACCCAAGAAGAGCTTTTATACGAGCCTCACCACCGGCTAATCCTGCCGCCTCAAGATGTGACGCGTTTCCTCTCCATCTCCTCGATGCCAACGCAAAGCCGCAACTTCAGCGCGAACCATTGCCTTTCCTTCTTTTCGTTCCTTACCTTCGCCACAGCTTGCTTCTTTGTCCGTCCTTTCTTCGCAGCCTTTGCTTCCCCTTTCCCTTCTTTGCTGATGCTGCCTGAGCAGCTAGGCGATCTTTCTCCGCCCCTCGTTTTTGGCTGCAGCGATGTAAGAGGCGGTCTTTTCCGTTGGAAGCCGCTCCAAGAGATGGCTCGTAGACCGCTTCTACTGTAGATGCAGTCGGAGTTGGGGCTTGTAGAGTAGCTTATGTAACCACACGTAGAAATACACTACATCAACTTGGTCAGCACATGTGGTATGTACACCGTTGCTTGCGTAACGTATCGTTCACGTCGTCCGTACCCTCCGCCGCACTTTTATCTGCGCCCCGACAAACGCCGCATGCCCAGCCATCCGTCACTGTCTTTCGGCGGGGCTTCGTCCTGTCAGGCATGGGCTGAACGCCTCTTTTTCGTGGCGCGTTTCTCGACGCACCAACATTTCGTTCTGTGCCCTCTCTTTTTTCGCGAATGACAGAAATCCGTTGGCGGCGGGAAATCCGCACCCACCAACGACCAGTTTCAGTTAACTTTATCTTGATTTTTTGTGTACAATTTTCACCTCGCCTTGTGCCTTTCAACGTCTTTACCACGACACATATACCACATGGAAGAAAAGGGCCATAAAAGTTCAGAGTATCGCATGCTGGCATATACAACGACTGAGTGCGCGCGCGGGGG
The DNA here is from genome assembly GCA_012656105.1 of Phytophthora syringae. Lineage (NCBI taxonomy): Eukaryota > Oomycota > Peronosporomycetes > Peronosporales > Peronosporaceae > Phytophthora > Phytophthora syringae. Next base: position 157,113 of record JAAKBD010000198.1, on the reverse strand, counting down.
GCGAAGAACGATGGTGATGTGGACCCATGCGAGTGCATCAGCGACTGTGTTTTAGACAGTTGCATTAACTCGAAGACTGATGTCTTCTGCAGGGTGGCCAACTGCAATCGTGAGAGTGACATTCTCTTGAACTGCATCCTGCCCTTCAAATTTCAAGCCGCCTGTTGCTGGGATTGGTGTGCACACGATAAAGCTTATCGATGTCGGTGTGATCGTTGGTGAATACGCTGGAGAGCTCAAATCATTTCCAAAGCCGAAGGGATATCGTAAGAAATATGTTCCGTTAATGTTTACGAGCGAGCATTCAAAGCTGCTGCCAATATTATCGCACCGACGTGAGTACATTTACATCGAGCCGCGGCGCGCAAGAAACATTATATGGTTTATAAATCACAGCCGACAGCCCAATTGTCCGTTACTGGAAATGAGATACCGTTCCGGATTACACGTAGTTGTGGTGGCGACGCGGCCGCTAACTGCCAACAACGAAGTATCGGCCTCCTACGGAAAGGACATTTATTTGAGTGTAGCTGTGGAGCACATGCGTGCAAATCCAATTACCGCCATGCGATCACACGCAGGACGAGTAGGCGTTTAACAGCGCAAAAGTTGATACGCGGCGCAAGAATGATGCAGATAGCACCGACAATCAACAATCTTTGAAAATGCACTTATTCAACCAGCGAGTGTAGTCGTTATCTATATAACTCAAAGCAAAACCTCGCTACAACGCCGGTCCGTTTAGGATCGGGAGCTCTCGCTTTGATTCATTCGCTACTGCTGCCACATCAATCTGTTTCTGCGCCGTTTGTGCTGATTTCGACGACTGCGATTAAACAGCTTGCGTTTACTACATCGTTCATCATTTCCCAAGCGAGTGTACAATGCAAACAGTAAGTCCACGCATCTTCCTTTGAAAACAAAGGTATTTGCACGGACAGCTGCGGTTTGTGATATCGACTGACCAGCCTTCACTAGGCTGCTCATCACGATCCATTCGAGCAGCATTCGCCCCTACCCTGCACAGCGACCTCAACAACCTCCACTGCCTTCCTTCTTTTTCGGTCTGACGTTTCGATAAGACCAAAACAAAATTGTCGAAGACATCAAGCGATGGTATCTCAACAAGCAGGTTTTCTCGTCGTAGTTCAGTTGCCCATCTTCGTAGTCGGTTGCTAACTTTCGCTTTCTCCTGGAATTTGTTTTTAATATCTATACTCTCCATTTGACTAAGTGAACACTACTGCACTTGAACTAGCAAAGCTCCCATTTTCAGGCGATTGCGAAGCGTGTAGGTGTTTTTAGCTTCACATCGAATGTTTCCACTGGATTGTTGGTGCCTCCCAGCGAATTAGGGTACGAACATATTGCCACTTGACAAACAGCCCTTCCACCACTGCTTCAAAATTACTTCCCGTAATCTTCAGTGTCTGGTTCCACCAAGCAGTGGCGTACCACCGCAGTTCGTCGCATAAATGCAGAGCCCGTTTTTGCGTAGTGCATATTGAATACATCCACTACTACTAAACTTCGCTTTCCCGGAAGAAGCGAGCTCGTTCTTTCGTGAACTCTTGTGATTACATGATGATAGAAGCATATAATATTTTCGGGATCGCAATCGTCAAACACCGTTGCCATCGTCAGTGTCTCCGAGCATGAAGTGGATTTTCATGGGTTTCTGTACGACACGAGCGTAGATAAGGTATAGTGCTGTTCCTCTTGCTGCGACGTCACGAAGACCACAACAGGGTGAAACGAACGTCCATGGTCTGAAATCCCACACGCAATCGTAAGATACTCCACTTGATTGAGCTTGTAGGTTGCATCAAAGTGAATAATAAATCATGTGGGTCGCAATCCAGATTACGAAGCAATTTCGTCGCAAATCCAACAATGAAAGAATCTTTCACGTTCCCTCCCCAACTATAACATTCCCACTCGCCACGGTGCCGCAAGGAAATGAAAGGCATCGGTTTCCTCCTCATCCCCACGAAAAGTTGTCCCCTTCACAATTTTTCCAATACATTCAGATCGTCGGTGTTGTTCAATTTAGAAATTGTATCTACACGTCCATTTTCGACTAGCGACGTGCGAACGTTTTTGCGGGCTTTATTTTTAGACCATTAGCTGCTAGCTGGCGAGTTTTTACTTCTGTTCATATGTCAGTTTTCCTGGTGGCGGGTCTGCTGCTTTGACTTCATGCATCCAAGCTCCTAGACGTTGGTCACGTTGCTTTCCTCGCAGCTTAGAACTTCAACGCGCCATTGGCACTTCACGAGCGCTATGCATGCTTCATTATACACCGTCGATGAACATGACATCACTCGATGCCGCATCCGGTGTACGCCGAGATGGCCATGAACGAACTGCTACCCGGCTGTCAAGGATAGCAAAAGCAGAATGTGGAACCACACTAGACGGGTATATGAAATGAAAGCGGCCGGGTGCGACGCGCACGTTGGTGCGGAACACGGGCTGAAACAACTGATCGATCTCCCTCTCTTGGCATATCACGACGTCGCACATGATGTGCTTGTTGATCGTGCTGAGCCTGAGAGGAAGCTTGGTCCTGGCTAGCGTATCGAAAGCGGGAACAACTCAGCTGCTTAGGCGTGTTGTTGTCCGGAGACTCGCTGCTGGCGTCGATGGTGCTATGATAGAGATCGACGATCGCTCAAACTGCATTCACACAACGTACCGCTGGCCGGTGACAAAAGAATACTTGAGAGTAAGGCGAAACCCACGTGGTCGATGATCTGGCGCCGTGCTGCAGATGGTGACCCGAGCTACCCCCCAGATAGAGAGTAGATAGAAGAAGGGAACCAGCCGTATTGCGGCAACAGTACGTCCCCACTGTGCCCCCTGTCAAAAGAGAGCCGCGAGGGCGGTATGCTATGGCGTTGCGCCGTGGTTTGGCTAGTGGCGGGCGCTTGTGTCCGACGGTGTAAGATGTTGACTGACCCAGAACGAACTGCATCGTTACGCTACTGTCATATTTGGCTGGGGACGAGGCATGTACCGGCTGCCCGAACCATGTAAACCGTCAGCTTGAATGGGCACTAAACCTACAACTTGGTGTCCGCGATGTACTTCGTGCTGGTTGCGCGTATGGGCGACCATGACCGGCTCTGATGGTTCAACAACCTGGCTTTATCCTTCCATAGGAAAACACAATTTCCACCGTTGCGCTCTGGAATAAACCCTAGCCTCGCTTGACAGAAACGTGATACAACCTGTTGCAGAAAGCCCCTACAACAAAGACGCCGGATTCATTTTTACGTGTTGAGCTCATCATGATGTTGCTTTCCCAGTGGTATGGTTTGGCATCATTCACGGCGCGCATGCTTCTTTCTCGAAATGTGCTATGCACTCTGTTATCAAGTCCAATAGTTGAAGAACGTGTCCTCCTTGACAAAAAAACATCGGAGTTCGCAATGGCCTTAGCGTTGTCGACTTTCTTCTCCCTGTAAGAATTCAAACGCAGGTCGTCGTTCAGTATACGCCGAAGTGCATCTTCATTGTCGAGGACGTTTTGAATACAGTCACGGTTTGAATACCAACACTTCGCCACCGACACTCCTAGATCACGCTGGAAGTTAGATTGGTGGTATGCTTGGACACGTCTAAGGTGCTCACTCGTGTAGGTGTGGGGACGCATAAACATAGCGAGGGTGCTGGCGTTCTTGACAACATCACCAACAAAAGAAAGCGTGACGACATCTTTGTAGGTCTTGTAATTTACTTGGTAGATTATGAACTGAGTTTCCTAGTAGCTAGCTTTTCGTTGGGTCAAAAAGAGGTTCTGAAGACCTGAATGCACAAACACACCCAAGGTTCAACTACCGTGGGCAACACTCATCAATGGCTAAGGAGTAAGTACTTGTCAACGCAACACCGGCGATAAGGAGCTGTTGCTTGTCGACAGGACTGGGCTACTAAAACCAACACCTCTTTCACAACCGGCAGCTCCCAGGTCGTCACCTAATATCGAGACTACACAGGTCAAACGTTTTGCAACAAACTCGACAGAGTGATGAACAAATTGCAACCGGGACGGGAAACCAAACCTGAAACAAATCAACGTCAACCCGTTCTCTTGAAGGATTCAGCCCGGAGATTTTGACAGCAAAGTCAGGACCCTGGTGGACAGATATCAACGGCCAGATGCTAGGTGCCCAACTCTGTGACAACCATCACTGGAACGAAATGATCAAGTGGAGTTCCTCCATGCATCACTGACAGGTGACGCATCCAAGTGGTTCAACCGCATTTGGGGTTCTTCGCCGCACATGAGATTGAAATAGGATGTGAAGCGGCTAACCCCCAGTACTCCTCAATAATTGACGAGGAAGAGATTCGAGACAAAATCAAGGCATGTGTCAAGCTACCACACAAACGCCCTCACTCGGAAAGACAAAAACAAGCCATCCCAGCTCCTGAACAAGCTGGTGTAACTACTCGGCCAACTGGACACGACGTCGTAGTGGGTCAAGAGGGAGAGCAGCTCCGACACACAAAAGGTGGTCGATATTTGGTTTCCCACGCTGAGAGACGCCTGTAAGACGGGAATCATGGCGCTGTGGTATGTGCATACGCATGCAAATCTGGCAGATGTTGATGACAAAGGCCCTCAACCGCACGGAACTCCACACCAGCGTGGCCTGTGTGGTCTCGGGCGCGATACTAGGTGTCGACCTGGGAGCTGCCGTTTGTGGGAGAGGTGTTGGTTTCAGTTGCCCAGTCATAAGGACAAGCAACAGCTCCTTATCGCCGGGGTTGCGTTGACAGGTACGTACTCCTTAGCCATTGATGAGTGTTGCCCACGGTAGTTGAACCTTAGGTGTGTTTGTGCATTCAGGTCTTCAGAACCTCTTTTTGACCCAACGAAAAGCTAGCTACTAGGAAACTCAGTTCATAATCTACCAAGTAAATTACAAGACCTACAATCATTTACTAGAAGATTCAGTGTATCGGTCCACATCCCGTACATAAAAATCATCGCGCTTTTTCTCAACAATTCTCCTAGCGCTTTTCATGTTCTTGGCATTGTCAGTAGTCAGGGAAAAACTTTGGCGCCGTTGAGGTTTTCTTTAATCTCCGCAATCGTTTCTATCACAAAATTTGTAATGAATACTCAAGTTTTTACCGCATCACCAGAGCACTCAGTCGCTCACAACAAAGGTCACATACCCGAGAATAGCAGCATCACAATTACAGGCTCTGACGCCTACAATTGGATCAGCGATCCCATCGAAATCGCTACGTATCGAGTGCCCGATAGACTTTCAATAAGACTCTGCATCGCGCGTTTGTATGCACGGGTAAGGAGGACATCAGCAGATGATTCCGATTGGGTAATGGGATTCCTGGGTAGAGCTACCTCAACAATTTGCGGGTGGACGGTAGTTCGACTGAGCTAAACGACCAATTGGCCAGGTAGAATATCAACACAATGGCGTCCCAAGCTTTGACGATATCAACTTCACTCTGTCCACCACCATTCTCCTGCTCAATTACACAGTCACTCTCCTCTTCTTCATCATGTGCGTGGCTCTCACGATGACGGCCGCTCTCCATGTCATGATCTCAGCCCTGCGAACTTCGACGGCTTGCTTTTGCTGTCGTTTTATAAGCTTTTGACGCTTTATTGGGCTGTCAAAACTCTCCAACCTCAGTCTCTTTTCAGGAGGTATCTTCGTGAAGCCCTTTAAGACATGAACAAGAATCTTGTGACCTTTTGCTGATAACGGCGTTGCAGTAGTTGCAGTGACGTCATTGAGCGACCTCTTGTCGTTCGGATAAACCCGCTTGAACTAGCTATAGATCGCATGTCGTGGGCGTGCTGTTGTACTCATACCGAAGCTCCAGCACTGTCGAGAGATCCCGACAGCCACTGCTCCGCGCGCAACGAGGCACTGGCACACCTTTGGTTCCACAATCCAAATTACTATTTATGACCACGCAAGTTACCAAAATTACTGGGCATGGCCATAATTGAAGTTTTTGCTGATGTGCAGGAAACATCACGAAGTATATCTAAGGGCCGTTCTGTACAGTGGTTGTCCCGGTAGTCGGAGCCCAAAAGCTTCTGCAACCTGTTACGAATGACACTGAGGAGGTATCGTCACATCGCAGGTCACCTGTCCCATCTTAAAAGCGCCATTCAAAAAGAAGTCAGGGAGAGCATGATGCTGAGTGGGCAGCACCTTGGCAAGCGGAGAGTGTCGGACTGGGACGACGACGAGCAGATTGAGGACATCGGGATCGGTTTAGCTGCAGCGACGAGGGGACTGGCCGTGCGGGATGGGTACTACTACCGCCAGCGTCTGCTTTGGAGTACCCACGCCCTAGACTTGCGTCGGCAGAAGAAGTTTACGCGCTATTATCGCATGGACGAAGACGCTTTTGACCACCTCGGAGTCGTTCTGCGGCCCGATTTGCAGGTAGACGAGAGCATGTCAACAAGGAGGACTGGCGAAGCACCGATATCACCAGAGGTCGTATTGCAATGTACGATTCGGTGGCTTGCTGGCGGTTTTTACCTTGATATCAGCGAAGTTGCTCGCATCAGCATAGCGTCTTTCTATCGCTGTCTCGTTAAGGGTATCGGTGCCATTTTAGCTTGCAGTGAGCTCGACATGACGATGCCAAGAACAACGGCGAAATGTTTTGAGCAAGCTGCTACTGAATTTGCACATTGCAGTACTGACAAAGTATTTGACGGCTGCGTTGGATGCACTGATGAGTTACTCATACGAATGAAGATGCCGAGTGCCTCAGAGACGGGAAACGTGCGGTCTTATTTCTCGAACCATTATCATTCCATGGGGCTGAACGTACAAGCAGCTTGTGACAGCAAAAGTCGCTTCATCTTCTGCACCAGGAAGCTCAAGCGACATCCGAGCGTTGCGGGAGACAAGCGCGGATGGAAGAAAACTTGCGAATAGCTAACCGAATCAAGCTATAATTGGAGAAGCTACGGACACACTTCGGTCCAAGCCAGCCCAACACAATCAAACAAAATACCTGTATGACGTTGACACGACTCCACCGACTACATCAACACGCGACGCAACTGGATTTCGACCTGTCCAAAACAATAGCGCTGGCACAAGACGAGTCGTGCATAGGAAAACACGTGTACCAATTCAGCGACAGCGGAAGCGCTGTGAGGCTCAAAGTCAAGTACGAAGCGCGGACAAGGCGACGGTGACATTGAGATGACAACCAAACCAATCGCTGCTCGAAGCTGCACGAGCAGAGGCGATTCGAGCATTAGCTAAACGTGCTGAAGCACGAATTAGTAGGTCGTCATGAAGGCGAACGTGTACAGTTAAGTTTTCAGAAGAGATAACCCATAATCATTTCTGCGGAAATCAATTTACTGCATGATCAGCAACCGCAATACGACTGCGAAGTCCAAACATGTAAGATATAATATTCACATCGCCCTAGTTATCAGAGCTAAGTGCACTCAAAGTTCAGTAGACACGTGCGCTGAAAATGAGTTTATCAGTGCATGCCCCCAGTCACTTTCAAACATTTCCAAGGGTCGAGGTTGACTTTAACGTTCGAAGAAACGGCATCTCGAGCCTCCGCTGCTGTTAGTTTTGAGTACTGCGTCACATCAATAAAATATCTGTTCCTATTCAGGAAAGAGCACATGTCGATGTTTTCTGACGATAATGATGTCCGCTGCACAGGAACCATTTGCCCACTGACACCGAACTCTCGCTCGATTTGGGCCTGTGGTGCCAATGTGTGTCCAAACTGTGGACACGATGGTTAGCGACCGCGGTGATGGCTGTCAATGCGGGACGTGCAACAACGGAGTGACGGATCCGGACTACGATGAGAAGGGGGATCCTTAAGTGCGCACCTCCCGGATAGGTACGATGGAGGATCCGATAAGTACGCATGCGAACCTAAGGTATCGGAGTGTAGTCATGGTATACAAACCACTAGTATAGGATCTGGCGGGCTCTGGGAGCCAGTCGTAGGGGATCCCTCTTTAGGATGGGGATCCGAGACCATAGAGTAACCTAAACAGAAAAGAATTTGCCTGGAAGTGCATATTTGGTTATTAGTATAGGGATCCCTTTTGGCCCATACTTTAATCAAGTAAATACACGCATTCCTTGCATTTAACGGCAGTCACTAGATAAGCTTGGCTAGTGCTCGCCCTTCGGCTCTCCCCCGCCCCCTCAACTCCAACGCTAAGGTAGCGTCAAGCACTCGTAAAGGAAAAGGAACGGATCACGCATTTCTATTGCGGATCCACAAGATCTACGGCATGGAGCTCAAGATCTACAACTACGCGGATCCCTGTGAAGACTTCCACACGGATCCACCCCTTCCCACGTCCTCCTCCGGACGTCCAAGCTTCTACAACTGCGCATCTCGCGACAACGAGAGAGCAGATCCAACCAACCGACGGGTACACAAGGTGAACCTATCAGCAACCACACGGCCAGCGGAGTACCCTCTCCGATAGTCGGTGTCCGGCACAGTGAACTAGAGGGTTTCAGTCTATTAGTCAAATTCTAGCTGATCCATTCTACCACAATGGTGTGTGCTCGGATCTCTTGGCGACGCGGGATATCACCGTGATTCAATAGATGATGCCCAAGGAAGCAATAGATCGGGAGATGAAGCGCCGACGGAGATTGGATCACCGACGGCGTCGCTGAACGCAAGATCCACGGATCAGCAGAACTTGGGAGGAGTTTTGCTGACGGAACTGAGGATGATCTTCTCGAAGAGAAACCTCACCCTCCTCCCCAGGTCCCGAAAGGGACCCCTTCGAAGGCGCAAGCCGGAAGATCTTCGTCCACCAAGACCCATGCGGCACCAGGTGCTTCGTCGAAGAAGAAGAAGAAGACGAAGGTCGCACGGAAGAAACTCAAAGCACCTGAATAGGATGGCGAAGACGTGAGGACGAGTGCTCTCAAAGCTTCCTGGTCGCGAACCAAGCTGGAGACGGCGTACCTGCGCACGAACTTGACCGACTTCCTGCACAGGGATCCGGTGATGCGGATCCTGCAACCCAAGTTGCTCGGATCCATCGCCGGACCCGTACACCCCTAAGTTGACGGCCAACAAGTTGGAAGCCGCAACGGATCTGCTGTGGATGATGGAAGAGGCCGGTCTCACGGCCGGAGCGTTCGACGCGGACGAACTTTTCCAGTTGAACCGCGACAAGATCATGCTGTCTGCCGCCTCACTATACAACCAGCTGCATTCGCTGACTGGTGAGCTGCCGGCATCCAAGATGGCGGACATTGGAACGGTGAGCAAGCCCGTCACCACGACGGACGAGAAGGCAACGCCCAATACGGCCAAGACCCCGGAGCCCCAGGCGACCTCCTTGTACGCATCGGCTACATCCGAAGCCGGATCCAGCAACTCGTCAGAACCCCAGCGGATGCCGTTAAAACCGTCTGGTGCGGCGATGCTGTAGTCGCGCTCGATACAGGAACCAAACCCGAGCCCACGGGACAGCCAGTCAGAAGAAACGAGGGTGATCCCCACGGCACCGACCCGGAACTCGACAAGCAGTCTGGAGTCCTACTTCCAGGCAGCGATGTCACGTTTCCTGAGAGAACAAGGAGCTCCCAGACCTCCCACGCGATCGGTGCCCAACCCGGGTACGCAGGATGTGGAAATGAGTCGGTCGGATCGGTGGGTCCCCACGCCGAACACTGGGAGTATGACCCGGACGATCTGCACGTGTCGAGAATGCGGCGCACGGCCGCCACATCTGCAGCATTTGCACCGTCACCGATCGGAGCGACTGCAGCCCAGCGGGTGAAGATCTCAACCATCTCCGACTTAAAAGAGTTCACAGGCAAAGACCACGACGAGGAGCGCGCTCGGGGCTGGATCAGCAAAGTGAAGTCAGCATTCATGAGAGACCAAGCGACAGAGGAAGAGAAGTGCCTTACTTTCGCGGATCTCCTTACTGGCCCTGCGCGTAACTGGTACCGACAGTTGAGTCGAGACACTCGAACGAGGTGGAAGGATCTGTTGCACAGTTTCCAAACGCAGTACTGTGGTGTGGGTGTCTCGGTGGCCTGGCAATATTACCATGCCCGTAGAAGCTCGGAGGAGACACCTCTGGAGTACCTCTACCGCCTCAACGTTGCCGGTCTGCGAGCCAAGCTGAAGGTCAAGGATGGGAACGCAAAGTCCTGCCGCGAGCACGTGGAACACTTCATCGAGACGTTAGGGGATCAAGAGCTCGCCCACCAACGGACGATGCTACGCTTACCTGACGCCGACCAGCTAGAAGACACTCTTCGCGCGCTGGATCGGACGAAGATCCGACAGAAGAAACCTTCGGTTTCCGGCAAGTACCGACCCAAGCCGACGACAGCTCAACCTTCAGCTCCGGCTAGAGCCGTACGAGCTATCCACGTCCCCGACTCAGATTCCGAACCTGGATCAGAGACGGATGGATCGGATTCCGATGAGGAGCTTCGCCGAGCTTATGTAGCGGCGGCTACAGAACAATCGCCAGCGCCAGCAGCGGACTCCTCGCGTGAAACGGATCTGGGGCACCAAGCCCCAGCCCAAGGGGCCGGGCAACCGCAGGAAGGTCGACAGCGTTTCGGTCGAGACGGGCAGCAACGATGCACTCATTGCGGACCCCGCAAACATTCGGATCTCGGGTCATCCATCGGATCGATGTTTCTTCGTCTGCCGAGGCTGCGGCGAGCTGCACGATCACGGCAAGTGCCAGATGGAGGAGTTTTACAACCTGATCCGCCAGTGGTACGACCCCAACTCGCATCCCGGACTCCTTCCGGCTGCAGCGGAGAAGATATTAAACTAGGACGCTCGCCGGTGTTGAACCCGGTACGAGACGAGCGTTCTAGTTCAGTCATCTATGCATATGTGGAAAAGGAGCCCACGGTGAGCCAAGTAAGCAATCTATTTGCTAATACACGTGAGGTTCGCAATGGACGTACGGCTAAAGTGGGGAGTCTTCGGCCTTTGGATAGCGATTATCAACGCGCAGAGCCGACGATGACCCTGGATCTGGGCCCCGGCGAATCGCGTGGGTATTGGAAATATCACGTCCCGAGCAAACACTTCAAGCAGGCGAAAGCCTATAGCTCCATCAACAATGTCAAGGCGGTCGTGCTTCTTGATTCAGATCCGAGGTGTCGATCATCGATGCCACCTTTGCTCGTAAGGTAGGATGCTGCATCGACACAACCCAACAACAAGAATGCCTCGGCATTGGTGAGAAGTTATACCTCGCCACGGGACGCACACGGATCAAGCTCACCTTGGCACACTCCTTGGTGTATTATTACGACGTGTGGGTTGGTGACGATCTGCCACCCTATTACCAGGCGATCCTCGGTATGGACTTCATGGTCCCGGCCGGAGTTCGTTTGGATCTCGGTGACGGATCTTTGCGGTTGCCAGACGAGGTGTGTGTGATGCTCCACGGACGTCGCCAGAACTTCAGTGCTAGGGTGCGGTTGGTGGACATCGGCGAGTACATGGTGCTCCAAGTCGCTGAGTCCGCAGAACTCCAACTGCGCCTATACGAAAAGAAGATGAGAAGCTGTGGCTGACCCGTGGAGAACATTGGGTGCCGACGCTAACTAAAGGAGCAGGAAGGCGACGGTACCTGAGCGTCACAAACCTTGGTAACAAGCCGCTGAAGCTGAATGGGGATCAGTTCATTGGGATGCGGCTCGACGGGGACAACATTCCTCGACGACCGGGCTACGTCTCAGTGGGATCTCGACGGTACACGGAGTGGCAAACTCTGGCATGGGAGGCGACCACGGACGCAGCCCTCGCGGAAGTGGCGGCACCGCCCGCCCCGGATCCTGTACCACCGGTGGAGCGGAAGCCGTACCCAAAGCCAACCCGGATCTTACAGAGACCGGCAGACCCGCCGGCGACGGCGAGAGAAGATCGTGGAGTGACTAGACTGGCTTCGAATCGGATCAAGTCTGGCGAAGGTACACCGGAGGATGGGGCGACGGATTTTGCAACCCCGGTACCTACCGAAAGAGACAAACGGAATCACCTGTCTGACGGATCAGGCGGGAGTCCCGACGTGGAGCGAGCGCGCGCTATCCCGACGCTGAATGAAGCTGACGGAGAGGTTGGCGTCGACGCTTCGGACATGGGGCGGCACGTGCAGCCACAAGATCTCGAGCCCGAGCTGGACTCGATAACCCCACGATCCGACGACCCAAGTCTTATCGAGACGCCGGCAGAAAGGACCGCTCACGGAAGCCAGCCACCTGAGGCGGAACAAAAACGGGAGGTGACCCCTCCTCAAGGGGCGCGCGATGATCGCGATTGCGACAGCTGCGTGGAAGATCTTCCCACTGGGCCTGTTCACACACCGATTGGCGTAGCAGAGACCAGAAGCGAAAAGGACCCTGAGGCGGATAATGGCGTGTCCAAGGACATACCCGACGAAGATCCCGTACGCGAGTCGCAGGCGACGATCGCCCCAGCCAAGGCTTCTCCCGCGTTTAGTTCGGCAGTCTCAACCCGAGATCATGTCAACCGGACCACGGATGAAGACTGCGAACTAGGGGCGGCTGAGCTGGAGAAGCTCGGAACCGACGAACGAGACGAGGCCGGAAAGGATCCGCTGATGCCGGTCATGAAGAACCCTGGCAAAGAACCCGAGGCTACGAAAGTGGAGACATCGGACGCAGAACTCGAAGTTTGTTACCACGACGGCAGAATGTTGCACGCTGAGGAGGTAGAAGGCGAGATGGCAATGCTGCCAGAAGTAGCACCCAATGCAGTCGAGGTGAAGATCGAAGACCTCCAAGTAGCGGATCCTGACGTGAATACGAAGGAAGGGATCGACATGCTGCGGAACATTATCTGGGAGAAGAGACATCTCCTCATCGGAAAAGGAAACACACTTCCACCAGCAGCGATAGGCATCGTATGTGATATCGACGTCGGAGACGCAAAACCGATCGCGCAACGTGTACGAAAAATCGCGCCATGCTACCGCGAAAAAGTGTCGGATCTGCTGAAAGGACTGTTGTCGGCGACAATTATCAACCACTCGACGTCGCAATGGGCTTCGCCGATCGTAGTGATCATCAAGAAGAATGGCGTGGACATTCGCCTGTGTATTGATTACCGGCTGGTCAACGGTCTCACTAAGCTGATGGTATACCCGATGCCCTTGAACAACGACTTGCTGGAGAATCTGGATATGGTGCTCTGGTACTGCTCCTTGGATATGGCGAGTGGCTTCTGGGTGGTGCCAATGACGGATCGCGCCCGAGCAATCTCAGCGTTCATCACGCCGATTGGTCTTTTCGAGTGGAATCGGATGCCATTTGGCCTAAAGAATGCCCCCAGATCTACCAGAGGCTCGTCGACAATACACTGTACGGATTCATGCGGATCCCGTCGGAAGCGGACCGGAAGCTGCTGCAAGACATCTTCGAAGGAGGAGTACCTGAAGAAGTGGACACACCTTCGGTGTTGGGGCGTCGCTCATATATTGACGACATCCTGGTTACCGGCGGATCCTGGGATCAGCTATGAGAACGAGTAAAGTTGCTGCTAGCCGCGTTCGACAAGTGGAACATCTCGATCAGCGTGGCCAAGAGGTTTTGGGGACTCAAGAAGGTGGACTACCTAGGACACAGAGTGTCTCTCGAGGGATTGGAAGCTCACCCGAAGGATTTTGAGCGCGTTGGTGGATCTGCCTTTCCCGCGGTCGCTACGCGCAATGCAGTCCTTTCTGGGCATCCTAAACTACTACGCGAGGTTCATCGAAGATCTGGCCGTGTACGCGTCGGTGTTGTATGAACTCCGCGAGGTCGACTTCGCCGCGATGCGAGAGGAAGGCAGAACGAACTTCATGAAGGCGGATCCGCCACCAACACCAGCAGATCCGAAGTGGACCCGTGCCGAAGCCGCTTTCGCGACGCTGAAGGGCAAGATTGCGACCACCCCGATCCTACGTCACTTCGATTCCGAAAAGGATCCGGTGATCATCGTCTATGCCAGCGAGTGGGCAATCTCAGCCCCACTTGTACAGGATCACGACGGCACCTACCTACCAGTGATGTTCTCGAGCCGGACGCTGAAGTCGAACGAACTGAATTACGGCGTGGTGGACAAAGAGGTGTTAGCGCTATTACGCATGTTGGATCTCGGCTACTCTATGCTGATCGGACGTCCTATCAAGGTGCTGGCACGACACTCAACCCTAGCGTGGCTATTCCGCGCTGCCGGGTTGCAGGGACGACTCGGTCAATGGGCCGCTCTACTGTCGCCATGGACGTTGGAGATAATGAAGTGTACCAGGGGCGAAGATGAGATCCTAGGATCGTTAGCGGCATGCATGACGCCCCGAGCCAATGTGGATCAAGCTCTTGCAGCTCTTGCACCACGGAAAAGAACCCCGCCGAAGTGTAGAGATCCCGATCCCGACTGTAGGTCCCAATGAATCCTTGCTGGTGGCAAGTTTTGACGGATCGGCGCGAGTGAAGCGTGGTGGAGGCGCATACAGTGCCGTAATCTGGAAACTGCCCGAGTGGACAGTGGTGAAGGCCGCTTCGGACTACGCATTGGATATGACGGTCAACGAGGCAGAATACAGCGGATTGCTGTTGTGTTTCGACCTGCTGGACGGATTGGAACAAGGGCGACTAGTGATCTGCGGAGATTCGAATCTCGTGATCCGCCAGATGAAAGGCGAAATTGAGTGTAAAGCGCCGGCATTGACGCTGCTGCGACAGAAAGCGTTGGGCCGTCTGAGAGCGTGGCCGGAACACGACCTACTGCACGTCAATAGCGCATGGAACGCTAGCGCCGACAGCCTGGCAAGCGCTGCTCTGCAGCGAGAGGCCGGGGCGACAGTGACGGAAGAAGAATCGAGAGAGGATCTGGTGACCCTGAACCGGCTCCCGGAGATCCTAACTACGGCAGTGGAAGAGACGCCATTGAGGATAGCGGCTATGGCCACCCGATCTCGTAAGAAAGCTAGCAATCCCCCTGTGCTACAGGAAGAGGCGGTCCACCAACTGAGAGTGGAACGCATCTGTCAAGCGCAGGGGAGGAGGTGTGGATCGGAAACCTGAAGAAGTATTAGAGTGGAGACGTGAAGGACCTGGACAAAAGCGAAGCCCGCGCATGTAGCAACCTTGCGGCAGATTATGAAGTGGACGAACAAGGATTACTGTACTACTGTTCGCCGTCGCGAAAAGTTGAAGATGAGCGTGACGGGCTGCTCCGTTTAGTGGTCCCAGAGACGCTACAGGCGGATCTTCTCTACCACTATCATGCCAGTCTCGAAGGTGGCCATCAAGGAGTTTCGCGCACGTACCAACGGATCAAGGATCATTTTTTCTGGAGAGGGCTCTTCCGGAGCGTCCAACAGTATGTGGGGAATACAGCGACTGCGAGTCGGGAAAGGGGCGTCCGACTATGAAAGGAGAGTCGCCTGGCAACATCCAAGCCACCTATCCGTTTCAGATCATCGCAATGGATCATATTCCCTCGCTACCGAAGGCGCGCAAGAACAATACGGAGCTACTGATCTGGGTAGATCTGTTTACCGGCTATGTGGTGGCAAAAGCGAGCGGACCCGGACAGCACAGACGATCGCCGAATCGTACGAAGAATGCGTGTTCCGCCGTTTCGGTGCGAGCGAATACATCCGCCACGATCGGGAACCAAGTTTTATGTCTGACTTCTTTCGGGCCTTCAACCGGATCCTCGGCCAACGACAACGTGCTACTATGGCTTACCGACCACAAGCGAACGGGACAGCCGAACGCATGGTGCAAACGATCACCCGTGCAATCAAGATGTATGTACAAGATGAGGATCAGCGAGATTGGGATGAGTATGCAGAACGATTGACCTTCGCCTTGAACACGGCCCACGATCGGATCCGAGGAGACACGCCGTTCTATCTCGCCCACGGGTGGGACCTCAAAACGACATTGGAAGCAACACTCCCTTTAGGCAGTACCAAACGCAAAGATCGGGACGCACACCGGTGGCGGTATCAGATACAGCGAGTCTATCAGCAAGTCAGATCCGACGTCAACGAACGACTTAAACAAGCAATCGCGGGTCGCGCGGAGCGACACAACGAAGAGGTGACGCCGCACAAGATCGAAGTCGGATCCCAAGTCTGGCTATGTTTGGATCGAGTCAAGGTCGGCTACGCTAGGAAGCTTGCCCACATGTGGCATGGACCCTTCCGAGTAGTGGAGATGGTTGGAGAATATGCTGTGAAGCTGGAGCGGTCGGCACCGCGTACCACCCTTTTTCCGGTGGTGCACCTGTCCAAGTTGAAGCTGGTGCGGCACTTCCCTGACCGACCGGTGGCCCGATTAACCGTAGATGAGTCAGATCGGCTGGACTTCGATGAGGCGCTGCTGCCGGAGGACAGTTGGTCGCGAGAGCCGGCGGAAGGCGAGTACGAAGTGGAGAGGATCGAAGACGTCAGATCTGGACGGCGTACGTGATATGGACGAGCATTACGTGAATTTGAAGTATATTGGAAAGGTTATGAGGAACCTACCTGGGTGGATGAAGCGGATCTGAACTGCGGAACGTTACTGTTCGAGTTCCTGCGGGATCGCGCCAAGAAGAACCGGTTTCAAGCGATTCAGTCACACGAAGAAGGTTAGACGGGGCGACCCACCAAGATCGGCTGGCGATCACGGTGGAAGAAGTTGGAGAAACACAGTGGGGTGGCGATGGAGGAGGATACCCGCCGAGATCGGCTGGCGATCACGGTGGAAGAAGTTGGAGAGACACTGCAGGATGGCTGCAGATGAAGATGGAGGAGGATACCCGCCGAGATCGGTTGGCGATCCCGGTGGATGAAGTTGGCGAGACACTGCAGGATGGCTGCAAGTGGAGATGGAGGAGATGAGTATATGTGTGATGAAGGCGAACGAAACAGAAGAAGGTGAAGGTGAATACCGTGGAATTATGGAGTTACGAAATGCGAAGAGAGACTTGACTACGCTATCATAGCCTAAATCACGTCGTGAGGTAAGAACTTGGACTGGAGACGCGTGATCGCCACCGCCGGATGATCCTGAGAAGTGCCACGGAATTGGTTCCGCCACGGATCCGCCGCGTCGCACTCTGCAAGCGCTTCGACCAGGGTGGACGGGAGAACACGACCCTCACGAATGGCTTCTTGTCCCGGATACCAGGTGCCGTCCTCGGTCGCCAACGGGAAGTGGGCGAAGAAACGATCCAGGAATATGTCGAGATCGCAGCAGCCTGTGCGACGGAGCCGTGCCAGAGTGCGGTCCACGAACGCGCGCCAGCGCTCACGACCATGCGAGATCCTGTTCTTCCGGCCGCGATACAGCGTGGCGAAGAACGCCTTCTGGTTCTTCAAGGGACCCAAGATCGGGAAGGCATGAGCGCCCTCCCAGAGACTCTGAGCGTTGGCCACAAGGAAGACTTCGAAGTCGTCGGCAATAGCTGTCATGTCGGGAGAGACGCGACTGTCACGGATGAATGACAAGGGGGTCGGGGCGTCTTGGATCAGGACGTCCCACGGCTTGAGGGCGTACAGCGCTTGAACGTGAGCCTCGGTGATCAGCTCCGGGGCATAGTCGCGGGCCTCCAAGAAGTGGCCGACAGGAATTTCGCGGGCGGGGAACAGCCAGCCAGGGTTCATCAGTCGGGCGACGTCTTGAGGCTGCATATCCGCAGGTGAGGCGAGAGACAGCGACGCCGAGTCCCACGGCGCCACCTCATCGGCGCGCGCCACGCGAGGTCGACGAAGCCCAGGGACGAATCGCTCCACTGGACCAAAGGGTTGGAACTCCGGATCCTGAGCCGCGTCCACACCCTCAAGGGCGCTCGATCGTGGGCTTGCGCGTCCTGAACTGCGGCGGTCAGCGCTGGGTTGATGGCGTTCGGGGCAGCTTCGCGGGAAGTGTCCGTCGGTTTTTCTGTGGCGGGGAAGCCGAAGTCAGATCGCCGCCTGAGATCTCAATGGGCGCCACGACGGAACCCGCTACGTCCGAAAGTCGGCGGCGTCGCGTGTCGGATCGGGATCGGGCTTGGACCATGAGCAGCTGCTCGTCTTGGGATCCGTCGTTGGAGATAGATTCCGCAGACGAATTCGAAGACTCAGCGCCGTCACTGGGCGGCTCGAAGTCGACCGCTGGCTCGCTCAGCCCCGACCCCAAAGACTCTGCCAGCGCAGAAGAACGCGTAGAAGATCCGACCGGAGACCCGCGCGGGGGTGCTGACAGAGACGACGTCTCGCCCTGCGGAGTCACCCGAGCCTGCTTTCGAGGTCGAGGTGAAGAAGGGGAGCGAGATCTGCTCCGGAGGCGACGGGGAGAGCGGGAGAGTGCGCGGCGAGGCGAGCCAGACGCAACCAAAGCACCCCAAAGCGTCGTAGTGGCCAGATTGGCCAAACTTTGCAACGCCGTGGTCCGCTGCACCTAATCCGCTTCGAGCGAGTCGAAGTGCTCACGGAGACGGCTGTACGCCTCTTGGATATCGCTCACCATGGTGCGATATTCCAAGATGTCCATGGCGAACTCTTCGTTATCGCGCTCGGTGGCGCGCCGCTCCTGAGCCACTTGATCCAGTGAAGCTTGCACTTGTGTGAGATCGGCGCGAGCCGCATCACGTTCTTGGACGGCGGTGACCCGCTCAGCACGGATCTGGGCCACGTTGGCAACGTGCTCTTGATCTTGGGCATCTTGCTCCCATTGGAGGTTCCGCGCCGCGAGGGTCGCGTTCTCGGCGCGAAGGCGATCGATCTCCACTCCGCGATCTCGCAGAGCACGACGAAGGTCGCCCGGCTGGAGCGAGAGACGCTGCTGATCGTTGGCCACCTCTTGGAGGGCGTCCACTTCTTCAGTCAGCTCCACGCACCGCAGCGAGACCGACACGGAAGCCGTCTGGCTGTCTGCGTAGGCGTATTCCCAACGCCTCGCAGAGGCGGTGGCTTGCTTCAGGTCGGCGCGCAGATTCTTCAGAGTAGTGGCGTCCTCGCTCACCTGCGCTTGGGCAACGTCCCGATCATGGCAGGCGGCATGGAGGAGTCGTTCCTGCACCAGCAGCCGCTGGTGGCGCGTGTGGAGTTCAATGCGGTCAGAACGGCGATCCGACAAGGCCGTGTTCAGCTTGGCGCGAAGAGCTTGGACATCCTCCTGGAGAGTTGCAGCCCGGCGAAGCAGCTCGTCACGCTCGTGGACCGTCTCCGTGAAAGCCTGGCGAACGCGGATCCGGGCCTCTACAGCGTCGGCGCGGTCCTGTTGGGCTCGGCGGACCTCCTCGTCGCGCGTCGAGACGAGTGGTCAGCGACTTGATCTCCGACCGGAGACGAATCACGTCTTGTGTCAAGGCCGGAGGGGCGTGATCGGCGCCTTCGGGCAGGCTACCTACGACTCGAGTCTCCAGATCCGCGGCGTGCTGGCGCCAGTGATCCAGTTCCGCGGACGTGTCCGCCTCGAGGTTCTGGTAGCGCGTCCGCAAGGAGTCCTCGTCCCCCAATTGTTCGCTCAAGCGATCTGCGCGCGACACCGCCTCCGCGGTGGTGAGCTTCAGCTGCCGGCGCATCTCTTGCGACCTGGCATAACGAGTCTGGACGAAGGCCACAAATTGGCGAGCCGTCTCCAGACTGGGCCGCAGGGCCGCGTGAAGCTCCTCGTTGTGGCGACGTGCGGATGTGAGTCGGCCAAGCACCTCCTGGTAAGCGACGAGCAGCGCCCCATACTGGCCCGCGAAGGCGCTCCATGACGCCGCAGCCATCCGTAGCGCGTCTCGATCCGGCTCGAAGGGCGTGACACCGGCCGTGAGATCCGAAGGCGCGTGATCGCAGTGGGCGCGGGGCGCAGGTGCGTCCGGAAGCGCGCTGCCCAGGAAGACGGCGGGCAATGCTGGACCAGCGGCGTCAGGCGGCGGAGATCCGGCGGCGGGTGACGGCGACGAAGCGTGGTTTGACATGGCGTTGGAGGCTGAAGAAGTGTCGAAGCTTGGTCGGTCCGAGGAAAGTTGGAGAATGAAGATCTAGGTGGCACGACGTGCTGCCGTTGTGCGACAGCAACCTCGTCCCAGGGGCGGATGTGGTGCCAATGTGAGTCCAAACTGTGGACACGATGGTTAGCGACCGCGGTGATGGCTGTCAATGCGGGACGTGCAACAACGGAGTGACGGATCCGGACTACGATGAGAAGGGGGATCCTTAAGTGCGCACCTCCCGGATAGGTACGATGGAGGATCCGATAAGTACGCATGCGAACCTAAGGTATCGGAGTGTAGTCATGGTATACAAACCACTAGTATAGGATCTGGCGGGCTCTGGGAGCCAGTCGTAGGGGATCCCTCTTTAGGATGGGGATCCGAGACCATAGAGTAACCTAAACAGAAAAGAATTTGCCTGGAAGTGCATATTTGGTTATTAGTATAGGGATCCCTTTTGGCCCATACTTTAATCAAGTAAATACACGCATTCCTTGCATTTAACGGCAGTCACTAGATAAGCTTGGCTAGTGCTCGCCCTTCGGCTCTCCCCCGCCCCCTCAACTCCAACGCTAAGGTAGCGTCAAGCACTCGTAAAGGAAAAGGAACGGATCACGCATTTCTATTGCGGATCCACAAGATCTACGGCATGAGCTCAAGATCTACAACTACGCGGATCCCTGTGAAGACTTCCACACGGATCCACCCCTTCCCACGTCCTCCTCCGGACGTCCAAGCTTCTACAACTGCGCATCTCGCGACAACGAGAGAGCAGATCCAGCCAACCGACGGGTACACAAGGTGAACCTATCAGCAACCACACGGCCAGCGGAGTACCCCTCCGATAGTCGGTGTCCGGCACAGTGAACTAGAGGGTTTCAGTCTATTAGTCAAATTCTAGCTGATCCACTCTACCACAGGCCGAAGATGAGGGAAGAGCAAGTATAATCCGATAAGTTCCGGATTCCTGTTGACGCTTCCAAAACTAAAGAACAGACTCAAAGCATTTGGCAGTTACCTGAAGAAGCAAGGAGTCCCGAAACCAGCGCTCGGGTTCTTCATCAATAACTTCTTCATGAAGTAGATCTGGTGCTGGTGGTTGTAATGTCATCGTTGGCAAATTGAACAGTTTGGATAGATCCTCTGAGAAAACACTCGAGCTAAATACTTCAGTGTGTTGGGGTGTGGAATCAACGTGTTCAGCAGCTGGTGGTGCAAATTCTCGCATAATGGATCGCAGCTTCTGCTTCACAATTGACTTCACAATGGATTGGTTCCGTTTAACCCTCAGCGACCAAACGGATTTCCCATCATTTTCAAAATTCCGAACATGTTGTTAAATACAACGAGTTATGGCCAGGCTGTACTTGAAATTTTTATGCTCGCGTTTAAGTACGGGTACCTTTTCTGAAAAACGCGACATGCCATTTGGGAAGAAACCCGACATGTTATCATATACAACAACGCTTTTGCCTAAATGAGGTATTCGACAACATGTAGGACATAAAGTGGGCTGCACTGTAAGTCGGCAGTTGTCCTTTTATCAAGAAAAGAGGCAGCCCCTCGTCTCTGAAAAAGCAATCAACTGGTGTGCAAGTCAGATCGTCTAAAAGCATTACAATCGTACGAAACCACTAGCGTAATGCATTGTTTTGGCTTACACGTAGGCACACTCATCAAACAGTAACGGGACTAAGCTCCGCAGGCATGCCTCGCCTTTCTCGGGGCGCCCCGCAAGGCGCACCTTGGTAGGCCCCTCGTCGTCGGTATTCACGTTCATCTCGGCGAGCACTTCAACGGCGTCCTCGGCGGACTACGTAGCTGCGTCCTCAAAGGCGCCGTTGAAAAGCTCTACAGCCGCACGTCCACCTCAGCTCCGTAGCAGTACCCCGGCTGGCTCCAGCGCCCGCAGGTCTGCTTCCACTTACTGGCACGACTGCCAACTTCTCCATGCTGGATACCACGACTACACAGTGGGCGGACTCGGCTCGTACTGTCATTCCACTAACTTTCCCAGCGTTGGGCCCTGCTACAGTCTAAAACATATACGGCATCAATACTTGTTATCAAATACAACCTTTATCATACAACATGTTTATTAGACACAAAAATGTTGAGCCACTTTCAAAGTACAAAGCTTCATGTACCGAAGACAGTATGACGACGTCACACAGTACATCACAAACACCTTAGTCCCTGCCGCGTCGAGGTGCGACGGTTGTAAAGCGGGAGCATGGCCAAAATGACCGGTTGAGTAGTGTAGCCAACCAGGAATGTATTCAAGAGAGCATCCACCACAGAGCGCACAGTCAAAGCTCTGCCGATTCGCAGAGATGCACTATACTTCAATGAACTTGTGCGCTGCCAATCCGGACTTGGCTACCAACACACACCACAACAAAGGTATTAGTATTAGCAACATGTTGTTTCACAAACATGTTGTACATACCTCTCAGCATTGCTGTCGTCGCCCTCGCACCTCGATGCATGGTCACTTGGTAGTAGCAGTCGACTCCCTTGTTTATCTCACGAACGCCGCTGCAGACTTGCCACGGTATTCCTTGGCCTCGGAGGCTGCCGTCGCCTTCAATTCATCCTTTGACTCCGTGTCCCGATCGTATTTACATTTTCTTGCCCGTAGGCTGCTCGAGCCGCTTCTAACCCAGTATCCGACGTGCACGCCAGCCAAGCGCTCCGCAACCCGATCTCTTCGCTCCGCGTCTCCTCTTCACCACTATCCGTCCTCTTCGCCGCTAATTCGAAACTGACGCGAGCTCAGAGCCACCACCCTAAAAATATGCACATAGCCACACTCGACTCATGGGATCTGTTCTGGACTATCTTTTGCCTAAAGACACCTATCCCTGTGCATCGAACTTTTATGAGGGATGGGCATATACTTGGTTTTACTATACTTTGGCCGTTTTTAGAGCCAATCCCTATACAAACATGTTGTACCTTCAACATGATTACATGTTGTTTTATACAACCTTGGTGTTTGGGGGTTAATGACATCGTCATCAAGCCGTCTCTGTTTGCCGCACGTTTTCACCATTTCCATTAACGGAACGCCAGTTTTTGTATGAGGGTGAAGCAGCATTTGCTTTTTCCATACATATGAGCAAGTTTGCATCACTTCTCGATCGGTGTTGCGCGAAAAAATCGTGAGTAAAATGCGTCACTTATCAACGATCGAGTCTTGACGACGAGTGGCAGGAGTGTGCTCTGATGATACGACGTGGGTTTTAGGGGTGCGTCATATCTCCGGAGAGCTGTCTCGGGTCCTAGCGCTGTTACCATCAACTTGTAAAAGCACGTCGACTTGGCCGGCCTTCTCCGCCAGACTTTTCACGTACAGAGCTGAAACAGGCAACATGAGAGAGAGTAGCTGCTCCATCAAAAGTTTGCGGCAAGGTGTAGATGACTGGTATCTTACTGCGCGTTCGTCGTACAATAAGCAAAGTACCTTCCAGTGTTTCACAATACGCTCAAAACCCCGCGTCAAACTCATGAATCGGTGGGGCTTGTAATCAATAAGGGTGCGTACTGCACAACGAGATTCCAGCGGGGTGGGGCATATTCCAGTGGAATTCGCATTCCAGCGGAACGGCCGATCCGCTGGAGCGTACTGCATGCAAATTCAGTGGAATTTGGGCAATATTTCAGTGGATCTCATCCGCCCGAATTCGGGCAGTCAGCGAATCAATCCAGCGGATGCTTGTCGAGGTGCCTTTTTAAACAAATATTTCTAGACAACCATTCTGTCAATCTCCGCTCTAGTGGCGACATTGTTCATTGATCTGAGTGGCGATGCTGGCGTGTTCGCACAGGAGGTAGTGAAGGCATTGTTAAGCCCCCAAGCACCTGATCAAGTCCATGCTGTCTATTTCGATGTCCTTGGCGGAGCGCACGGCTTAGCAGACTACACGTGGACTAAACCCCGTCTTCACGAGCGGGAGTCCGTGCATCTATTTGGTGCTTCAGAGGAGATGCTGTCGTCTATGGTAAACGTAGTGCATGTCCCATAGTAAGCCAAAGGTCATACGAGAAGTGCGCTAGCGCGCTAAGTAAATGGATCTCTCCTGGGTTCATTTGAACTAAACAACGACTTCTCCATCTCTGCCAGCTAAGTCCATGATGTACCGATGCTATCTTATCTCGAATTTTCTTCAGCTTCCCTTCCGCCACATTGCGGTCTTCTTCCGTTGTTGTAGCGTTTGGAAGCTCTTTGTCTGCAAATTTGTCCTTTTGGCGTCGGATAAAGTTGTAAATCGCGTATGTTGCTTGCACTAGACCACTTGAGCGTCAAAAGGGTAGTTCGGCATCGTTTGCAGGATCGGAAACTTCTTTTGACGACGCCATAGACTCTCTCAATGTCATTGCGCAGGGCAGATGCTCTAATGCGAGCAACAATTTCACCTCGCGTTCATTTGCGTGTTTCTTCGGAAGCAGTTTTCAGCGAAGTCACCTGGTGAATGTCCTTCAAATGCTTCGTTGCTGTTGATGTTTTTCCACCATACAGAACATGAACACTCTCATTCGCTCGACATGACTGACTGGCTAAGCAAATCCAGCCGCAAACTGTCAAGTCACTGGTATGACGAACTCGGACGCCCCCATTTGTAGATGAACGATCGTTCCGTAGGGCTGGGGCCTACAAGTTCAAAGCCAGGTTTGGGCTGATAATTGTCCACACAAAATGTGACATCAGAAGGAACACCGGTCAAAACAGGGCTCGTATCGGTTGGAAGCGTTGGTGGTTGGTGTGGTGGTGACACACCGCCATTTCCTTCTGGTTGAATGTTCCCGTTGATGCCAGCTTGGCGTGTACGTGTATTGCTGTGCATGCCAGTGGGGCCGTGTGAAGAGTTAATCGCAAGATCCGATGTACTGGCCGATAGTAGTGTTGACAATACACCACTTTGTGGAAGATGCTGATACAGCGCCACTGCCGGTACAAGCCTTGGCACCACCGTCATTTCCGGCATCGGCGCTTGGCAATCGACCCCAGCATTTAATGGGCCACTTGCTCAATGTTGATGAGTGCTTGTTGCAAACTGGCTTGGCACTGAACTGACAGTAGGTCTTGGTCTGCATATAGGCGCTGACGCCACACGCCAGCGACGTTGGGCAGGTGGTGAGAGGTCATGTGGTCATGTGCCGAGTTTAATAATTGATTTCAACATGGGTTTACGGCGAACTAGGTGGGGTTGATGGCATGAAGGCGTCGTCATTGGAGGAGTTGATCTTGGAACCACCGTCGCATTGGCAGTAGCAGTTGACGTGGGCTGTGTTGATGCTGCAAGAAGAGATGAAATCGTGAAGTGGGATCTGTAGCCTTCGCAGCCGTCTGGAGAAGGCAAGCACAACTCCTGCCAGGGCTGTACTAGTGCCTTTTGCTGGTGAAAGGCGCACAAGATCACTCGCGCCTGTGACGGCGTATAGATCCTATGAAACGTCAAGCCTGCGGACTTTAGCAAAGGAAAGACGCGAGAGTATCTGTTATTATTCTCCAATAGCAAACGGAGAAAGTGAGTTTTGAGTGAAATCGCCGCGAGCATGGCCATTCGCGAGAGCTCACGAGAGGTCAGCAACGAACCTGCAAAATCTGAGCTGTCAAATTGCTTCCAAGTTCCTTAGAGTTTTCAAAGGAAGACGAAAAACGGCCATTTGAGGTTCGGACCCAAGGGCACCTGTAACCGAGAAGCAAATATCTGTTGTTTCGCGCTTCTGGCTGCTAAAGTTCGTTCCAGCTGAGAGAAAATGTTAAGTTTATGAATACTCACGGCCGGTGTAGGGTGCCAAGTGACGGACATTCTGCTTGGCTTTTCACAAACCTGAAGCAGATTAGGCGAACCCTTGGAAAAAAGAAAATCATGATTTCACCAATCAGCTCCAAATTCCGGCTAACATTCGATAATTTTCCGACTTACCGTAACCGGTTTCCAAAATGTTTTGAGCAGGTTAATTTTAGCCCAGGTTTTACCGAAAAACCATGGGTTTCGTACCTATCCGAAAATACGCAGTAGTTCAGTGACGGACCCAACTCAAATTGGTGGCCACACTCCGTCGGAACAGTTCATGAGCATGCTACGCGTCGCTCGCCAGGCCGTCAGAGGAGCCTCCGCCCTCCGCCGAGTGCACCAACCTGCCATACAGCTCCTTGCGTCTCTACCCACGCAAGAATGGAGCCGTGTACCCCTCCGCAGCCAGAGTTACACCCATGTAACCCCTGCGTACCCCTATTACGCACCTTTTCGACCACTGCCGAGCTCTCGAGCGTCACGTGGCCGTCGGAATTGGCCAAGCGCGTGCACCGTCGCATGCGCAACTTCCCGCGTAATTACGAGGTGAAGGAGCTGGTGGTGGAGGCAGGAATGAACCCTGCAGAGTGGGCTCTGGCGTCCGCGAGTTTCCGGAAGTCCTTCCTCTCCGAGCCATCCAAGTACTTTCAGGACCAGGCCGAGCTCGATGCCTTCGGACGGGTGAGAGAATGCCGCTTTTTTCAACCATGTTGGAGCTCTAGAAGCTGAGATATGCATGTTTTTATCGTTTTTATTGGTGTTCTGCAGGACTTGGACGATGTGAAAAGACACAACTCGTTCATCTTCTACCCGTACTTCTTGGACTTTGCCAAGGCTAGTAGCTACCTACCAGCGGACGGGGATAATGACAATGTGAACTCCCTGCAGCAGCTCACGGACTTGAGACTGCCACATGAAATGTACCCGTTCGCGACGGCGCTCAAGAGGAAGATCATTTACCACGAAGGACCGACCAACAGTGGCAAAACGTACCAGGCTCTCGAGAGACTGAAACAGGCAGGAGAGGACGGCGGTATTTATTGTGGCCCGCTGCGTCTGCTGGCGTTGGAAATCTTCGATCGGATGAACGCTGATGGACTGTACACGTCGCTGGTGACTGGACAGGAGAAGAAAATCGTGCCGTACGCGACTCACGTTTCCTGTACCGTGGAGATGGCGAACATCAACCGTCCGTGGGACGTTGCAGTGATTGACGAGATCCAGTTGATCGGAGACCCGCAGCGTGGGTGGGCGTGGACGCGTGCGCTGTTCGGTCTTCAGGCGAAGGAAATTCACGTCTGCGGCTCGGGTGAAGCTATGGATCTTGTGAAGAAGTTTGCCGAGACCACTGGAGATGAGTTTGAGCTGCGCTCTTATGAGCGTCGATCGCCACTCGAGATTGCGCCCAAACACCTGGGCTCGTACAACTACATCCGTCCGGGAGACTGTGTTGTCGCATTTTCGCGCCGTGACATCTTCCAGATCAAGCGCGACATTGAAATCAAGACCGGCCAGAAGTGCTGCATCATTTACGGCCAGCTTCCGCCGGAGACTCGTTCACAGCAGGCTCGCTTGTTCAACGACCGAAACAACGACTACAACATTCTTGTGGCCTCTGATGCTGTCGGTATGGGACTGAACCTGAACATCAGACGTGTTATATTCGCCACGGTGAAGAAGTACTCAGGTGGCGGGGGCGGCATGGTTGATATCCCGCCAGCTTTGGCCAAGCAGATTGCTGGACGTGCTGGTCGATATGGCAGCGACTTTGAGTCTGGAGAGGCTACGTGCCTGCTTGAAGAAGATCTGGAGTACCTGAAGGAGTCGTACGAAGAAGTCCCGACTCCACTCACATCGGCAGGCTTGTTTCCGTCTTCCGAGCAGATGGAAGAGTTCGCCAAGCAACTGCCTGGAATCACTGATCTCGCTGATCTTGTGGACAAGTACGTGATGCTCGCGCGTCTGGATGGTGATTACTTCATGTGCAACCACCAGGATATGAAGGATGCGGCGACGCTGCTGCGTGACACGGAGCTCACACTCTCGGACCGATTCCTATTTTGTATGTCACCGGCGGGTCTGCGAAACCCTCTCGCCCGCAAAGTGTTTTTGGAGTATGCACGCGCTCACTCGCTGGGACAGAGTGTCAAGCTGGATATCTACCTGCCGAAGTGGGCGCCTCGAACAGCTGAAGGTTTGGGCGACGTCGAAATCAAGGCCAAAATCATTGACCTGTACCTGTGGCTGTCGTTCCGGTTCGAAGACACGTTTGTGGAGAAGGATTTGGCCTTGGAGCTCAAGACTCGCGTGCTGGAGTTAGTAGAGCAGGGCCTCATCAACACGACGTACAACCGCGAGGAAAAGAAGACACGCTGGTCCAGTGGTGTGGCGAACGGACGTCGATCAAAGTTTCAACAAGTACGGCAGCACGAAGGTTTGGCAGAGCAGTAGCCACGTAGTCGAGACGTGTTGAGCATTTGCCAATTTTTCCCGCAGAATAGAAGTTCACTCCAAGACGAGAAGCACGGACAACAAGTTACCGTACAGCACGTTATCATACAGCACTTTTTACAACCAGTACAGTTCCGCACCGCGTTTACGACGTGGATGGACCATATCTATATCACACAAAAATCATTTGTTGGGAGTGTGTTTAACTATCAAACAGCTCCAACACCAATACCTGTTCATATTAGTTTTCAGAGGTGTCGAAAAACTGTATACGAGTGTTTTTTTACCTAAAACGTCGCATTTCCCCACCTCAGCTCCGATCCAACGTCATTCATTCATCAAGTCGCTTCGTGGCGCACAAGTCTCCGCTCCTCCATCTGACCATGGCCGCCCGCCCCTCCGCTCGCACTCGTACGCGAACCTGGACGAGGTGACGTTCTCGCACCTGCACTGGGTCGTGGCGCTGGACTTCGCCTCCCAGCAGCTCAAGGGCTACGCCGAGTACACGCTCCACCACGCGTCCACCGCCACGTCCGCCGTCGTCGTGCTGGATACGCACCACCTGCGCGTCACCAAGGCGTTCGCGGACGGCAAGGAGACGACCTTCACTCTGGCCGAGCAGGAGCACCCGGTCTTCGGCCGCGCGCTCGTCGTGCACGTGCCCAGCCACGCCACCAAGGTCCGCGTGGACTACGCCACGTCGGCGGCGTCCAGCGGCCTGCAGTGGCTCAGCAAGGAGCTCACGGCCGGCAAGACGCACCCGTACCTCTTCACCCAGTGCCAGGCCATCCACGCGCGCACGATCGTGCCGTGTCCGGACACGCCGTCAGCCAAGTTCACGTACTCGGCCACCGTCACGGTGCCGGACTGGTGCACGTGCCTCATGAGCGCCATCGCGGACCCGCAGGGCCGCAAGAACCACAACAGCGTGGACGGCACCTACCAGGTCTCGTTCCAGCAGGTGGTGCCCATCCCGTCCTATCTGCTGGCCATGGTGGCCGGCAAACTCGAGAGTGTGGACTTGGGGCCGCGCAGTCGCGTCTGGGCCGAGCCGGCGGTGGTGACGAAGGCTGCTCACGAGTTCGCGCAGACGGAGGCCTTTTTGCAGCATGCAGAGGAGATCACGGGCCAGGAATACGTGTGGAAGAGGTACGACCTCGTGTGTCTGCCGCCCTCGTTCCCGTACGGAGGCATGGAGAACCCGTGCTTGACGTTCGTGACCCCGACGTTGCTGGCCGGAGACCGCTCGCTCGCGGACGTCGTGGCGCACGAGATCTCCCACTCGTGGACTGGAAACCTCGTGACGAACCGCTCGTGGACGGATTTCTGGCTCAATGAGGGTGGACCATGTGGCTCGAGCGCAAGATCCAGACGC
The DNA here is from genome assembly GCA_012656105.1 of Phytophthora syringae. Taxonomy (NCBI): domain Eukaryota; phylum Oomycota; class Peronosporomycetes; order Peronosporales; family Peronosporaceae; genus Phytophthora; species Phytophthora syringae. The sequence goes on along the minus strand of JAAKBD010000198.1, from coordinate 127,503 downwards.
GCATCGCGCAGGACCCCAAGGCCTATGACCTCAAGGCTACCATGGGTCTACGTGACCTTGTAGAGTCAGTGGAGGAGTTCGGACCCACGCACCCGTTCACGGCGCTGGTGCCGAACACGGACGGCATTGACCCGGATGAGGTGTTCTCGTCCATCCCCTACGAGAAGGGGTTCAACTTCCTGCACTACCTGTCGACGGTGGTGGGCGGCCACGAAGTCTTCGACAAGTTTGCGCAGGCTTATATCCAGGAGTTCAAGTTCAAGACGGTCACCTCGGGCGAGTTCCGTGCGTTCTTTGAGAAGTACTTCGAGTACAAGCAGGAGGCGCTGAGTAAGATTGATTGGGAGGCTTGGTACCACTCACCTGGCATGCCACCCGTTGCGAACAAGTTTGACACGACGCTGACGAGCCAGGCGACCAAGCTGGGCGAGCAGATGACGGCCAGCAGCACTTCGCAGAAGTGGACCAGCGTCAGCCAGGATGTGCTGAAGAAGTGGCCAGCCAGTCTGTGGATTCTGCTGCTGGACACGCTGCTGCTGAAACAACAAGATGCGACGTTCACATCCGCCCACCTGGATGCTATCGACGCCTTCACGCACCACCACTTGACTACTACGCACAACTCGGAGCTGCGTTTCCGCTGGTATACGCTGTCGCTTCGCTCGGGCGACATGCGTCTGCTTGACAAGACTGTCGAGATGCTCAAGGAACAAGGCCGCATGAAGTTCGTGCGTCCGCTCTTCCGCGACCTGTGCACGGCTCTGGGCGCTGCTCAGGCGGAGACAATCTTTGCGGACTGCAAGATGTTTTACCACCCGATCGCTGCCAAGATGATCCAGCGCGACATTGAGAACAGCATCGCCAAGTCCAAGGCTAAGAAAGTCAAGTTTGCGTCGCCTACGACGCCGACTGCCATGGCGCAGTGGCTGGGTGTGTCTGACGAGGTTCTGGGCTACACAGCACTCGCGGCTGCTGCTGCCACCGTGGCTTTCATTGTTGTATCTCGTCGGCGGTAAGAAATGAGGACGTTTCACTGCGCAGGATGGAGTTCCCCGAGCGCATGAATATTCGAGTTCACTTCTAGAAGTAGGAGCAGTAACACAATATACCTCACCCTTATTAAAAAAGAAAAAAAAGAAATGAGGACGTTTGTATCTCGCGGGTGCAGACAAGGAGCTCAGGAGAGTAAAGCGACTGAAGAACCCCAAATTTACCATTTCACATTCTGTCTCCCGTCAGGGTGTGTCGCGTTTTCACTCATGAGCTGGAGCTCAGGAAACCGCCCAGCGTGTCAAAAATTACCTTTGCGATTTCAACTAAGGTAGCAATGCTATTTCCGTTGAAGCCAAGTAAGTACAGCGAGATATTATACAATACATGCACTGTCAGCGCGAGCAAGGCCCTTTTTCAAGCTAGGAACCCCTACGCTACTCCATCCGGTAGCAGAACGATATCAAGAGGAGCCTCGAAGAGAACAGTGAGGGGCATTCGTGTTCGATGGTAAGATTATGATTGTGGGACTATTTTCTCTGTGCGATGCAGCGTACACACTTCAGTAGTGCCGCAACTGGTTTCTTGAAACTGCCTTCGTTTGCCCACAATAGGGATACGGCGCAACTGCCCTGGGACGCTTGTGGAGATTACCGTTTTCTGACAGGGAACAATACTTTGCTCCATTCTGGGCAGTAGACATCCGCCGACATATCCTACGCTCGTATGATTTTGTTGCGGACAACAATCCCGATCTCAACGTATTCACGTGTTCGAAGAGCAATTCAGAGACTGTCGGGGAACCGGGACGAAGGCCCGTGATGCAAAAGAGCACACCAACGCTCCTAACCGAAATGGCACTTTGGCTGAAAAGCCCATTTCAGCGGGACGCGTTCGCGGAGCGTTATACTTAAAGACGTTGGTTGGTTGAGAAACCTGCCCAACGGGCCCTTCGTTTCAACTTCTCCATCCACGCAACGAGAGATGGTTTTCATTGTCGCATCTGGTTGCCAGAGTGAAACATGGGCACTCGTCCTTTTGCCCCCAACCCAGCAGTTAGGGAAAACTCAACCACTACGCGTGCCGTCCTCATCATAGTTTCTGCCACTCAAATGGCATCGTTCGATCACCTGCTTAACTCCGACACGACTGTAAGAAGGAGATCCAGTAGTGATCTTGACAGCTCAAAACAGTATGCTTCCACCACTTCCTCCTCATCCGAATCCGGGATGAGAGCCCACCCACGGAGATGCAGTGTTCCTGATTGTCAGAAGACAGCCAAACGCGGTGGTCGCTGCATTGGCCACGGTGGTGGCAACAAATGCGCCGTGGAAGGGTGTACGACAAGTGTGGTTAGTCGAGGACTTTGCGTAGCTCACGGAGGAGGCAAACGATGCCAGACCCCCGCGTGTACCAAGAGCGCCCAATGCGGAGGTTTCTGCTGGGTCCACGGAGGTGGCAAGAAGTGCGGCTATGGCGGCTGTGCTAAGCGAGCACAGAGCGGTGGCTCCTGTATTGCCCATGGTGAGTTTTCTGCTACACTGATCACAATGTAATTCGTTCGAGAACTGATTGTCGGTGTGTTCATCGTGTAGGTGGTGGTAAGCGATGCCGTACCGACGGATGCAACAAAGTGGTGCAGTACGATGGCCTATGCGTAGGACACGGAGGATATCGACGGTGTATTTCCGAGAACTGTGGAAATCGTGCAATGGCGAACGACTATTGCCAGCAGCATGGCGGGTCCTCGGTTTGTGTCCTTACGACCTGCTATAAACGCGCGGTGAGAGGTGGAATGTGCTCCAAGCACAAGGCCGAAGCTTCTCTACTAGCAGTGACCGCCAGTGGATTATCGACACCAAGTCAATCCGACGATGCGGGATATCAAGTGCAGCACTCTCGGTGGCGAAGTGTTGTGGATTCGGACAGATCATCTCTAGAGATCCGTTCACCAAATCCATGCGCGCCGAAACGTTTTCTGGAAAACAACAACGCACCGCGGTCGCCACTTTCAGGAGCCATAAAAACAGAGAGAAGAGGAGACTCACCTCCTATGCCCCTAGATATCTCTGCTCTTCTGAATGGTGACGAGAAGTATCCGTCGTTTTCAACGTATACGAAGAAGGTCGAGTCGACGGACAACTGTGTTCGACGCCACCACCACCAGGAGCAAAAGTTTATCCCATTTTACCCAGGCTTGAAGCACTCCACAACTACTGCAACACACGTTCGCCTGGCAATGGGAGACCCAGTGGTTCGACGCCAGTGACTAAATGCTCACAGTCTGAGCATCGGATCGTGGTAACAGAAGATCTTGCTCGAGTAAACCAGACGCCCAACACAGATACCGATTACCAGGAAGAAGATGAACGAGACAAACTGTACGTGCAGTCCTACTACTACAGGAAACATGCTGGTGAAATGGTGTACCCGACCCAGCGCCATGACTGGGGTAGACGTCACACATGAACATTTACCATAGCATAGCTCACCAATACCGTAGATTTCTTGTGGCCTGCTCAAGATCAAATTTAAAATACGTCACATTCAAGTGTTCATCCTTTTTGCTGAAGTATTCAGGATTGCACGCGTACAACCCAACTGTCCCTCTTAAAGCTTTGATGAGGTTGTCGATGGTGCTGCAAACCGAGCATCCAGCCAGTTGGTCGCATAGTCCATCACTTGTTGCTTCTCCGGTTCGTTCCAAAGGCAATGAAACAAGCCCGGAAACAGCTTCAGCTCCTTGTCTTTGCTGGCGGCTCTTCCCATGAACTCCTCCACGACCCTCACACTGGTCACCTTATCCTCCGTCCCCTGCAGCACCAGCAACGGCACGTTGCAGAACGTACTGCCCGCGTCCTCGATCTGCTCGCTGCCTTGCAAGTGCTTCATGCCCTTGCTGACCTGCACCGCCATGAGCGTCGTCAAGTTGTCCGTGACGTTGAGCGGATCCGCCATGTAGTCCTCCAGGAACTCTGCGTCGCGAGTTAGCCCTTCAAAGTTCACGCCCGCCACCAATCGCGCCGTGGGGAGCACCCACACGAGCGGTTTGGCCACGATCTCCATGACGCGAAGGGCCGGCGTGTACTCGACGGCGACGGCGATGGCCGGAGACGCCACGACACAGCCGCTAAAGTGGTGCTTCCCTGCTAGAATCGTATTGAGAGCCACGAGAGCTCCGAACGAGATGCCCATGATGACGAGTGGCGGGTCACTCGCCCCATTTGGCAGCATGGCACTGTACACTTGGCGCTTGGCGGCCGCCACGAACGCGTTGGTGTCGTCCACGAAGAAGCGGAAGTCGGACCCGTGCGCGCGCAGACGGGGCTTCTCGCACTCGCTCTGGCCGTGGCCCAGCAGGTCGTAGGCGAGGACGCCGTAGCCCTGCAGACACAGGTGCCTGTATACGTGCGTGAAGCGCAGCGAGTGCTCGCCGAGGCCGTGCAGGAAGAGCGCCACGCCGCGAAGAGGCGCCGAGGCCGAGGGGAACGCCGCGCAGTAGAAGAGCTTCTGGCCACGCGCGTTGAGGAAGTGGCCGTCCGTGTAGCGCTGGTCCTGCAGGCAGGCGGCTTGGGCGGGGAGCGACGTCATGCTGGAGGTGGGTTCGCGTGTGAAGAGGTACTGCATGACGTTGACAGATCAGACCTGTGAGATGTGATGAAACGGAGGATAGGATATATGGGAAGAAACGGACGGAGGCTAAAATAACTGCAATATCGGATAGTCCGGGGAAAACGGGTGCGGGAGCGGACAGTGGGACTGCAAGACGGACGCCACGCACTTCAAACTCGTGTGGTGTACGTACCTGACGTATCATACACGAATCTGGTGTACGACACACCGTGCGGTATGATTGGCCGAGACCTTCTGGCTGTGGCTGCCAGCCAAACATTATCCCCAGTCGACACTAGAGCAAGGCGTTCCTCCCCGCGGCCGTCTGTCTCTCTCTCCCTAGAGCCCATCCCAGCACCTGCGCAAGTCGTGCGTGTGTGTGTCTTCATCCCCTCTACAGCCAGACTGTTTTCCGCGCGTCTAATTCCCTCTAGAGCTCCCACAGCCGTCCAGAACACCAGCCGCGTCTCCATCATGACCGAAGCGCGGCCCGAGAACCGCGCCACGCTGGACGCCAAGACGAAACCCACCGCCCCATCGGGCAGCAGCTCCAAGCTCCGTCCGACGGCCAAAGAGTTCGTCTTCAACTCGTCGGCGCCCGCCTGGACGCCGTCGGCCGCGCCCGTGGCGGCGTCGCCTGTGCGGAGCGCTCCGCTGCCCGCTGCGGCGTCTCCTGCTGCTGCTGCGTCACCTGCTACGAAGCTGAAGCTGACGGCCAAGCCGTTCGTACCTTCGTGTAAGGGATTGTGGATGGCTGCAGAGTTTTTAGTGGTGGTGGTTGACAATTTTTGTGTGTTTGTGCAGTCATGGCGCCGGCTTTTGTGCCCTCGTTTGTGACGCCGCCACCCGCTCCTGTTGATGATGTGGAGAAGGAGGAGGTTTCGGAGGTGTCCGAGGAGACGACGGTCGTGAAGGAGGAAGAGAAGATCGACACATTAGAGACGACGTCGAGTGCCGCGACTTCTGCGGCGTCTTCGAGCACGTCCGAGCAGGATGAGGAGCCGGTGGTGAAGGAAGAGCGCGAGGTTGAAGCACAGGAGGCCACTGAGCGTGAAGAGAAGCAGACACAGGACGTTGACGTCGTGGTGGAAGCCGAACCTGAGGTCGTGGAAGAGCCCAAGGAGGAGGTCGAGAAGCCCGAGGTTGCTGCTCAGCAGGCGGTGATCGGCGAGCGTATTATTTACACGATCAAGCAGCTGCTTGAGATGGAGCCGGAGGTTGAAAAGTGCGTGATGCCGGACGGTGTCAAGGGTATGGTCGTTGCGGCGGAGAAGACGACCAAGGCTCTTTCTGCGCCGGCGCCTGAGGTCTCGTCGTCCAAGGGCATGCGTCGCAATGATTCTTCCTGTTCTCTCGGTCGCCACGGAAGCAACGGAAACTTCGGGGAAGGTGGTCGTGGACGTCGAGCGTGGCGGCGGCCGTGGTGGACGCGGTGGTCGCGGTGGCCGTGGACACCACCACGACACGGCCCCTGCTCTTGAGGATTGCGTTCCGCTTGAAATTAACGAAGAGACTCGGTGGAAGCCGACGCACTCCAAGTCGCGTCTGGATGAACCAGTCGAGACGTCGGAGGCCTCGTTGAAGGAGGCTAAGGCCATCCTGAACAAGCTCTCGATCGAAAAGTTTGACAAGCTGTCGGATCAGCTGATTGAGGTTGCTGTGCGGGGCCTGGAAGTGCTGAAGGGGGTTATTGAAATGGTCATTGCCAAGGCACAGATGGAGTGGCACTTCTCGACGATGTATGCCGAACTGTGTGCAAAGATCGCGCAGACTGCCATGCCTGCCATCACGCTCGACGATGATGAGGTCGTGGCTGACACACACAAGCTTTTCCGTAAGCTACTTCTTCAGCGGTGTCAGAAGGAGTTCGAGGCCAAGCCTGACGTCGAGGGCCTCGAAGAGTTGGCTGACGCCCAACGTCGCGAGAAGGAGCTGATCATGAAGCGTGCTTCTTTGGGTCACATTCGCTTTGTCGGTGAGCTATTTAAACAGCGAATGCTGAGCTCGCGCATCATGCACGAGTGCGTTAGCATCCTGTTCGGAGACATCGCGGCACCCGATGAGGAGTCCCTTGAGTGCCTGTGCAACCTGCTGAGCACGATTGGCCGTTCCCTGGAGGCCAACGCTCGCGAAAAGGCTGAGCTGAACCACATCAATGGCTACTACGCTACCATCAAGAAGCTGAGTAACGAGTCGACGCTGCTGTGCACGCGTGTGCGCTTCATGCTCCAGGATCTGCTTGAGCTGCGTTCAAACCGATGGGTTGCGCGTCGCAAGGAGACCAAGGCGATGACCATCGCGGAGGTGCACGCTGAAGTTGCCCGGGAAGCCAAGGAGAAGGAACGTTCCACCAGCAAGTCCGGCGGCCATGCTCGTCTGCAGCGCAGCCACTCTATGAACTCTACTGGATCTACTGGCTCAAACGACCGGCGGCGCGGCAGTGGTGGTGGTGGCGCATCAGCGGCATGGAAGGCTCGTGCTGCAGGACCGCCCGCTTCGGCCCCGTCCAGCAAGAACAACGCACCTACTGTCGACGCCGATGGATGGGAGACCGTGACGGGCGGCGCGCGTCCGAAGGGTCTGAAGAACCGCAGTAACTCCGACCGCTTCCCTGCTCCCAACTCGGGCGCTCCTCGTCACCAGAGCGGCAGCACTGGAAATGCTTTCGCATCTTTGGGCAAGGAGGCTGGACGCAAGGAACGTGGTCGCAGCAACAGTTCGTCGTCGCGCTCTTCGCGTGGCCGTGAAGATGTTGGTCGCCCGCCTACGCCGTCTTCGACGAAGTCCAGCAATGGCCGTAAGCCCGAGAAGGCTGTTGAGGCCGAGGATGTTCCGACTTTGACGGAGGAGGATTTCGGCAAGAAGGTGAAGGCTATCTTGGGCGAGTACGTCGAACTGGAGGACTTGGAAGAGGCATATGCGAGCTTCGCTGAGCTGAACTCCGCGAACCATTACGCGCTTATCCCTGACAAGGTCCTGAACATTGGCCTGGAGAAGGGTGACAAGGAGCGTGAGGCTATTGCGAGCTTCCTGGCTGGCATGTACGAGCGCAAGGTCGTGACTGGTGCCGCTCTTGAGAGCGCGCTGCAGGGCGTGCTGGAATTTGCCGAGGACATTGAAATCGACATCCCCAAGACGCTTCCGTATCTGGGCGAGATGGTGGCGCCCTCTGTTGTGGCCGGCAGCATCACGCTGCCGCAGCTGGTGTCCATGTCGGAGCACCTGCGTTACAACGGCAAGGCTGCCAAACTCATCGGAACGACTCTCGCGGCTATGGTGTCCTGCGAGGACGAGGCCAAGGTGCAGGAGCTGCTCGCCGAGGAGAGTGCCGCTGCCATTGACTTTATGACGCTGCTGGCCGAGGCGAACCGCAGCGAGGAGGCCGTACAAGCGTTCTACAAGGACTACTCGCTTGAGTTCCTCATGTAAGACACCCACGCGGCCTGCCAAGCCCGTCCGGTCCTGCTCCGCTCTATAAAGGTGATTTATTCGGGTATAGGTAGGTTTGACATATACGTACGTAGCTGAGAGCAAATAAAGCAAAACGTTGACACCAGAGCCACGAATGTTCATGCAACTGTTGTTCATCCACAAGACGTCTAGAACACGGCGATGAGCACGAAGCAGGCGTAGACCAGCATGGTCGGGTACATGACGAGGTACTTCTGCTCCGTCATGTAGAGCGCCTTCTCGAAGAACCGCGACGCCGTGTGGGTGCTCCAGAGCGTGCACACACTGGCCAGCAAGAAGCCTGCGACGCCCAGGTCCTTGACGGAGACGACAATGTTGATTGCAGCCAGGCCGATGATCGGCAGCAGGCAGTAGCCCAGCACGGAGCACACGCGGTAGATATCGATTGCCCGCTCGGGCGACAGCAAATTCATGAGCAAATACAAGAACAGACACGACAGCACGCCGAAGCCGTAAATGTAGCCGAAGTGCACCTTGGCAGCCTACAATCAAAAATAACATTTTAGTCACTTCTTACCGACACCACCCGTTAAAAATATTATTTTCACTCACGAATAGTAGACACATGCCGAAGAGGAAGCAGAAGACCAGCGGCCCCGCCAGATCCGCGTCGTCCAGAATATGTTCGTTGATCTGCTTGGTCGGGAGCAGCACGGACACCGTCTTGGCCCAAATATGCTCGAAATGGATCCCCAATTCTGTCACAAATAAGAAGTTCTAAAATTAAAAGCTGAGAAAAAACACTTGAAGAGCATCAAATTTAATACGTACCTTCTAAAAGCGGAGGTTCATTCGCAAACTCGTCCTCGTCCTCCTCGTAGTAGCCGCCAGAGGAGGAGCCCACAGTGCCGCCGAGGCCGCTGGAGGAGCCGGGAGCGGGCGAGTGGAAGCCCACGCCGCTGTGGCTGCTGTTGGGCGGCTGCGTCTGCGGGTTCATGGGCGGGTAGTCGCCCTGGGGCGCCGTGAACCACGGACTCATGGCGTTGGGATCCATATTCATGTTCATTATCGGGGGTACGTGGACGAATGAGAACAGAATAAACAAATATTGTAAAATGTGATTTTAGAAAAGGAATTTAATTAGTGTGAATGACATAAATTAACACACGTCGCATGCGGACTTCAACTTGTCACGGGAAGCATGAGCTCTAGATTTTGTGTACATGAACGATAGTTTTAGTTCTTCCCTTGGAGCTAAGCTTACACTCATATGATACAATTTAAACGCCCACAGTTTTACTTCAATTCACCACACGGCATTTCACTCACACACATAGCGCCAAACACATCGATCGCCTAGCGATGTGACTTGCAGCCTTGTAAACTGCATGCCACAGGCTGCATCCACCCTTTACGGTGGGCAGTCGATGAAGATGATCGACGGGTGGGAGTCTGCCGGGATCGTCTGCTGCGTCCGGGAGCTCCGGCGGTGCGAGGGTCCCTGTGCGCGTAAGGATCTCGGCGATGTGGAAGCGTACATGGACGACGGCGATCCAGCTGGTGCGGAGTTGAAGCTCCGTTCTGCGTCGCTCTGTTTGTGTTGGTAGGAGAGGCCGTGGATGGTGAAGCGGCGCCGGGTCTTGGCTTGGTACGAGATGCGTCGCTGCTCTTCCTCGTCGGCTGCCACAGCGGCGGCAGCCTCAAGCTCCTGCTGCATGAACTCTCCCAAAACGACCATGGCACGGAGATCGGGGCATCCATGCGAGTGCGATCGACGGGATCGTGGGGTCACGGACTTGTTCCGCTTGGTCTTGTGCTTGGTGTTCGTGGACTCTGTCACTGAGGTCCGGTTGGCCTCATCTTCGCTTGCATTGGTGCTGCTGGTGCTGCTACGTCGGTGGCTCCGGAACCAGTTGAGAGGCATGTCTGCTTCTGTTGTTGCTGCGATATGGTGCGGCTTGTGATCTAGTCGACCGAATGGAGAATGGGGTGACTCGATCGAGACACGTCAGCTCTCGGCCTCTTTGTGCCTTAAGCACCGGCCCCAAACTTATTCTTCGCTGTAGGGCGTGAACCGTCCAGCGCGACGCTCCCCGGCCACAAGGGCAGAGGCGGACTTTCACTGACGCGTCGCTGGCGTGGGCTTTTGCTTTCGCGGCTGTTTCGGCTTTCTTTTCGACTGAATCGCGCCGAAAGAAGCAGCTCTCCCCGTTTCAAAGCAAAATTCTCCCCGAAACGATGCCCAGATGCCCAGCTGAGCTCGTGGCTCGAGCTGCGTCGTAACGCCCCGCTTGGTCAAACGCAGTTCCAGCGATCAACGATGAGGTCGCGTAGACGAGTCCGTCGAGGGTGTGTGTTATCGAGCTATCGACACCATCTTCAGGCACGCATCGAAATTCGGCATGTATACCGACCAGAGCTTTTGCTCTTAAAGTCGAAACCGTTTCTGGATTTTCGAACCGAAACTTCCTGGTCTACTTTCGAAACCGTTTGAACCGAAACGTTTTCTGGTCTATATTTTGCGAGCTCGTCTATTTTTCGGTGGATATTTTGTTGGCGAGGTGCGAGTGCAGCTCAAGGATCAAGGTACAACATTGCAAGGCAACACGAGCATGGTGAGGCGGCCAGGTATTGCACAGGATATTGGTGTTCGAGAAACTGCGACTGCCGTGCACTTAGGCACTCATTCAACCTCCATCGCCCAGCACATAATACTGGATGCATACTTTATGTATGCCAGGTGCCCGACTCCGGCGAGTTACAGTACAGAGCAGTACTGAAAGTGTGCTCTCGCTTGAGCCGAATAAGAGTACAGTGCTGACTATCTGGAGCGAGGTCAGAGCGAATAAGATGGAGAAACTGAGTCGGTCTTTCGCGTATCTGTACCACGCAGCTTGCCTTGCAGGGCACTCTTTCAAATGATGCTGACGTTGTACGGATACCTGCTGGTTATTTTTCCAATGCACCGGGGTCTTCTAACATCAAGTGAATGACTCCATCAGCATCTCGTCCAAGACTACAACAGTCGAGGTGGTCCAAGAAACCAGAACAAGACTATCCTCAATCTTGTGGTCGTTAGAGGGTTAATTTGCCGCGGGGTTCTATATAGTTCACTACGTTATCAATGCGCAACATACCATTAGCAAAATCCTGGAATGGAATAACTCACGGTAGACACTGTATGGCTTCAGAACTGCCGATGCATGAACGCCTGACACGTTACAAATCTTATTCATCTGACCACTCTGACCCTCGTGGTTCTTGGCTTTATGCAGCGAGTGTTAGTGGTATTATCAGTGCCTAACTTCAGTCGCCCTCGCTCTCCCTGTATCCCTGCCTGACCTTAATTAAAACAACAAGGACAGATCGTGAAGCGTTTGGTTATCCAAAATTTGATTTACACGTCGCCTACCTCAGCGAATCAGGTTCTCGGGCCAGCTCCAGTCTGGGAACAACAATATCCTGCACTGCCGCACCATGCTTCATTCTTGCCCGCCTCAAGTTTAGACCGCGCAGGTGCGTGTACGTTCAGCGATCGCGTGGCGGCGTGGTGCTTAGTAGCCATTCCGGAGTGTAATGTTGAAGCGACCGGCACCATTTGGCTCAAAAGGCACGCACATTCAATGGCCCCAAATGACGTTCCTGCAACGTTAAAAACGACAGCACAACAGCCCTTAGTGCAACGCAAACAGCCTAAAAGCAACGCTAAATCTCGATTCGTACTTAATCGAAGCGTCAAGGTAAATATATCAGAAACTTGAGGACGGGTGTCATGGAACACCAAATCCTCAAAAGATGGAGGAGCCGACAGGAAACATATCGCCCTGCCTCACCCTAAACAAACCCTGACAAAGTAAAACAACCCTACGTTGGTCGAGATGTGACTGTGGTTGGTCCTGAATTTAAGTCCGAGTGCTCCGCACACGGATCTTAAACCACAGGCATTCGCTTGGCTTGATCCCAGAAAGTATTTTCACCCCTTCCTCAAATTAACGTTGCAGGACACACTTTCATATTCTACCATATTCCGAATACCCTTCTCGTGCAAATCTAGGATTTGCTTCCTTTCAAAAGGCTACGCTCCAGATTTTGCTAAACGTAGAATATCGTCAAAGTGCGGACACTTTTGCCCCGAGGTTTTAAGGGTTTTTGCGTCCGAAAAATAGCCGATGTCATCTCAGTCTGATTCATCGGATATGCGGTAGAAGTAAATCAGCAGCGTAGCCAAAGCAAACCCGCGCGGTATTTGCGTAGGCGGGCCCAGCGACGAGCTCACCAGCAAACGGACCCGTTGCACTCACTCGGAGTTAATTTTCTATTGCGGGGTCTGGGGTGCAACCCCAGACCCCAAATCTATGATTCACGTTTAGGATTTATTCATTTTAACGATGATAATATATAGTGCACTCCAATAAAGTACTTTCACGCATGCAGGAAACGTTTCACGCAACACTGCCAAACAAGAATATTTGCGTAAAACGTTTCCTGACGTACTTTCCTGAAATGCGTGAAACAGCACTAATAGTATACACCGAAAAAAGACGAGCTCGCAAAATATAGACCAGAAAACGTTTCGGTTCAAATGGTTTCGAAAGTAGACCAGGAAGTTTCGGTTCGAAAATCCAGAAACGGTTTCGACTTTAAGAGCAAAAGCTCTGGTCGGTATACATGCCGAATTTCGATGCGTGCCTGAAGATGGTGTCGATAGCTCGATAACACACACCCTCGACGGACTCGTCTACGCGACCTCATCGTTGATCGCTGGAACTGCGTTTGACCAAGCGGGGCGTTACGACGCAGCTCGAGCCACGAGCTCAGCTGGGCATCTGGGCATCGTTTCGGGGAGAATTTTGCTTTGAAACGGGGAGAGCTGCTTCTTTCGGCGCGATTCAGTCGAAAAGAAAGCCGAAACAGCCGCGAAAGCAAAAGCCCACGCCAGCGACGCGTCAGTGAAAGTCCGCCTCTGCCCTTGTGGCCGGGGAGCGTCGCGCTGGACGGTTCACGCCCTACAGCGAAGAATAAGTTTGGGGGCCGGTGCTTAAGGCACAAAGAGGCCGAGAGCTGACGTGTCTCGATCGAGTCACCCCATTCTCCATTCGGTCGACTAGATCACAAGCCGCACCATATCGCAGCAACAGCAGAAGCAGACATGCCTCTCAACTGGTTCCGGAGCCACCGACGTAGCAGCACCAGCAGCACCAATGCAAGCGAAGATGAGGCCAACCGGACCTCAGTGACAGAGTCCACGAACACCAAGCACAAGACCAAGCGGAACAAGTCCGTGACCCCACGATCCCGTCGATCGCACTCGCATGGATGCCCCGATCTCCGTGCCATGGTCGTTTTGGGAGAGTTCATGCAGCAGGAGCTTGAGGCTGCCGCCGCTGTGGCAGCCGACGAGGAAGAGCAGCGACGCATCTCGTACCAAGCCAAGACCCGGCGCCGCTTCACCATCCACGGCCTCTCCTACCAACACAAACAGAGCGACGCAGAACGGAGCTTCAACTCCGCACCAGCTGGATCGCCGTCGTCCATGTACGCTTCCACATCGCCGAGATCCTTACGCGCACAGGGACCCTCGCACCGCCGGAGCTCCCGGACGCAGCAGACGATCCCGGCAGACTCCCACCCGTCGATCATCTTCATCGACTGCCCACCGTAAAGGGTGGATGCAGCCTGTGGCATGCAGTCTGCAAGGCTGCAAGTCACATCGCTAGGCGATCGATGTGTTTGGTGGAAGTTGGGCTTTGTGGTGTGACCTGGTGAAAGTGTAACGCTGGAAGAGTGTATTATACGACTGTAGCTCCGTAGGAAGAGCTGCTATGGCAAACTAGTTACTGGCCCGACAAAGATGCATTGCATCGTGTTTGCCGCGACTAATAAACGAATAGAAGAACATGCAAAACGTTGCCAAGGTGTTTGAATGAAGCCGATAACTGAGGTTGGGGCTATTGCTGTCTAAAGCCACAGTACTTGCAGGAGAAGGTAGCAAGCCACCAGTACAATCCTATCAAACTACTGGCTTGACCGATGTTGCTTGGCGATGCCCACCAATCTCCTTCGATATTAATAACTCCAGCAAAAGACCCGACGGGCAAACCGAACACTGTCCATAACTCACCATAGTGTTGCCTTGACCGAGACGTCCGACGCAATCCAATTACGACATGTTCCATTTAATTCGTACAAGCGTTTTTATCGGAAGCGACTTCCTTTCTCGCTTAGATGCATCCATTATTGTCGATGTGGTGCAGCTCTTGTGCATACGTAATGCACGAGTCAAAGCAACTTGCTCGGCTATATATACAACGATTCTTTTCCCGTACTGGCGTCCGGAGCGCAGCTTTCAGACCAATGCTAACGGTACCCGTTGGCCAGTGCGCCACGGGCCCGAAACGGGTAGATCGAAGCTTAGCGCTCACTTCAACAACGGGTTTCATGTGGTGTTCTAGGCTATTAGTTTCCACATCGAGTTACACTTGAGTTCTGTAAGTAATATGTATTGTTCTATACGGATAATCACAAGGTATTGGTTCTCCGAGAAGGTCTATTTTTTCACAACAGTCTCACGAAAACCACCGACACGAGTCATTCGACAACTTTCCTCCTCCAGGACAAGCGATACCGACGGAAATTCTGCACCGAACAACGAGTTTGACACGGTTGACTGGTTCAACTCCTCATGCCTCCCAAAGTTCGGCTGCAGCTCGACAAGCAGCGGAAAAGCTCCGTGTCTTCGATCCCAAGCTCCTGGCGTGCTGGAGAAGCTCCTGCTCCTCCACTCCCATTGTCCATCGCTCTTCGAGGGCTAACGGCCGCGGCTGAAGCTCTTCACGATTGTGTGGACTTCGCCGCCTTCATTGACGTTGCAGAGTCTCCTAAGCTGCCGCCACCTGGAAATGGCCACGCGCAGTGGAAACGCGTGGAAAAGTCGCCGACTTTCACGCTGCTGAAGCGAGAGGAGGAGGTGCTCGCTGTTGCGTGGCTGGACGCGAGTGTGGAAGAGGTGGCCAGCATCGTCGCAACCACCAAGGAGAACCTACACACTGCAACCATGAGAGGTCTCTTCGGAGACGCCTTCATCGCCGGCTCCGTGGCCTACGTGGAGCACCAACACGCCTACGACCAAGACGAAGCGTTCCAGCAACTGGCTGTCAAGACGTCGAGCTTCGTGCACTCGGACCTGCTAGGCAAGAACGAGCAGTGGTGCTTTGCGGAGTCGTTGCGGTGCAAACCGCAGCACGAGAACTTCACTCTCACACAGGCGACGCTGTCTGCGCAACAAGCGGGCCCACTTCCTGCTCGAGTTGCAGTCGAGAACGGGAAATCGCATCGTGGCGTTGCACAGCTGCGTGGCGTGACTGCAGCGTATCTGGTGGAGACGATGGCAGGCAACGGCCTGCGCGTGGTTTTCCACGCATCGTACAAGCCTGAGACCGCTGATTCAGAGTCCGCCGTCGTTCCGCTCAAGGCGGTTCGCATCCGTTTGCTGCGCCTTGCTCGTGGAGTCGCTCAACTGTCTTCGCTTGTCCGTCGTCGTCGCTATGGCGCTCAAGTGCTCGCGGATCGATCGGCTTTTGACGCACACAATGCTCGGTGCACGTGCTGCACACGGAAGTTCAGGATGCTCGTGTCACGCACGCGTTGCTACCTGTGTGGATACGACGTGTGCGTGGCGTGCTCGTCCTCGGAGAAGATGGAGACTCACAACGGCCGACTAGCGTGCATTATCGTTTGCGCCCGCTGCAGCCAGAGTGTTGCGGACTGCGACTACACCAACATGCTCACGGTGCTTCCTGGGCCTGAGCGCGTGCTGCCGGACGAACCGACCACACCGCGTCGCCGATTTGTCCCTTTCTCGCCGACTTCTTCTGCTCGCACGTCCGACCTGTCTATTTTGTCGACCACGAGCTGCGAGTCTTCGTCCAGCTGCATGCTGTCCGATCTGTTGGGGCAAGTGGTGGACGACGAGGCCGATTCTGGACGTCGTCACGCAGCACTTGCCGTGCTGGAGCAGCTTATCATCGCTGACCAGAACGAGACGCAAACGCAGGTGGACAAGAACGCAAAACTCCTGCGGAAAGCGACTGCATCGCCTCAGTCCATGAAGATGGCGGCCAATCTAGCGCTCGACGTGTCCAACTGCCCAACCGACTTAGCCGCTTGCAAATTTGCGAGTGCAGAGTCTCGCCCGTACCCCATGATCCCTGCGCTGGACCAGCCTGAAGGAGAAGAGTCGAAGGAAGCGACTAAGTACCCCATTCCGGCGAACGAAAGCACGCGCTTGGCTGCGATCGAGAGCTTCAATCTGCACGACATCACCAACGTCGCTGAGTTGAACGTCATCTGCGCTCTCGCTGCTGCTGAAATGGGCGTCCCACACAGTGTGGTGACTCTCGTGGAGAAAGAAGTCGTGACGCTGCTGTCAACCAACAAGCCGGACTATTGGGACGTTGGCAGCGGAAACCCTCGCGAGGAAACGTTCTGCCAACACTTTGTCATGGATGATCAGCCCTTGCTGGTGCGCCACGCCGAAGCCGACATGCGGTTTTTCAACATTGCGCCGGTGAAAATGCGCAGCTTGCGGTTCTACGCCGGATTTCCTGTGTCTGTGAGTCAAAGTCGGAGAGCTCGGGAGAGCAGGAGAAGGTCGTGGTGGGCGCCTTGTGCTGCCTGGACGAGAAACCCCATCAAATGACGAGGTCGCAGTACTGGCGGCTGACGAAACTCGCTGAAGCAGCGTCAACAATCCTCGAGAAGAATGCGAACGAGTACATCGCTGACCCTAAGAGCTACCAGCAAACGCAAGCCCAAGCTGCCGCTAGTGTCCAAGCCCCAGTCGAACACAACAACGTGGCGCTTGCGGTTGCCTGTTGACCGCAACGCTGGAACACGAACACCTTGTTTATCTTGTCATACCAAGGTGGTCCTGCACATTTGAGACTTCTACGAATATGCAAATACAAAGACGTCGCCAATATTCCCATGTCAAATCTCGACAACAAGTGAACATTGAAGCCAGTGCATCTAGGTCGCTGAAGGACAATTTGTTGAGAACAAGCATTCTCTCTGCGCAGTAGGAGCAGATCGGACCCTTGTCGAAAGGCTTTCGACTTGCTTGGAGGGCCCGTGTTGTCGTCTTAGGCCATCAAGCGCTCAACGGTCTTAGGTCATCAAGCGTTGAACGGCTGCTGCAAGGCCAAACCTCCAAGCGAGCACGCCATTTCTGGTATGTCCAGGAAACCAGGGGTTATGATCGAGAGCAAGATGATGTCTGCAGTTCGGTGGAAGATGCATGGCGCTGGTAAATCTGGTAGTCTGGCCTCAGCGAGAAGTTTCTCCCACCGGTCTTACCTCAAGGGTAGACGGCAAATTGCAATCGCGCGGTGCCGTTGGGCTCATCTCCCGTATAGGGCGAATGTTTACCGAGCGTCCAGCGTGGTGCTGTGCCTAAGCTTCCAGTAACGAGTTCGAAGGAGGGCCGGCTGGGTCACAGTCTCCCATTTGCCTTCTGGAGGGCTCCTGTCGCTGGCTGGTATGCGAGCTCAGCTCCATGCTCGACAACAAGCAGCTCGAGCTCGAGCGCCGGCAGTGACACGCAGCAAGCACCGAAACAGTCTCCGCAATCGCTCCAGCTACACGGCGTTGACACCCCCGTCCGTGTGTTCGACACTGATCCGGTCGACAGTATGTCGAGCGGTTCGCGTGGATGACCGCGAGCTCTTTCGACGTGTTCGGCGCGTGCAGCGCTGGCAGGACTTGTCACGCAACATCATTGACCACACTTCTGCAAACCTAGCGAGCCAAGGGTGGCGTTGGCGACGCCAGAAGAAGGGCTTCGAGCTCTACACCCGTCAGACGCCGATGACAGGCGTCTCGGGGCCCCACTCGGTTCGCAAGCGCTGTCAGTACTGTTGGACAGTGAGGTCTTGGCGGTCGGCAGCGTGGCGTGCTCTATCGGCCAGCTAGCGCAACCGTTGCGGTCTCCGAGTGAGAGCACCTACAACTCCATCATGCACGGTCTCTACGGCTCAGACTTCATCTACGGGTCTCTGGTGCACCAAGCCACCTTCCGCCGCCGGTCACGCAACGGTAGTGCTAACACTGAAGGGCGCCATGCCAAAGACCACAGCAAGCAGCTTCTGGTCAAGACGTGCGCTTTCGTGCACACGTCCATGTTCGACAAGAAGAACGAGCAATTGTGCTACGCGGAGCTCTTCTCGCCGACCTCCAGCGGTGGGTTTTGTATCTCGTCGTGTTCGCTCGCTGGCCGTGAAGTGGTCGTGGGCAAGATGAGGCCCCCACTGAGCCGAGCACTGCACCAATTACATCCGTGCAGCGCATGGTTCTCTGCCGAGCCGATGAGTGGTGGGGTGCACGTGGTGTTTCGAGCCCGCTTCCACCGCTCCGAGAGCGACGGATCTTGTCCGCCCAAGGTCATGAACTCGCGACTGTGGAAACTGGCCAAGGGGGTCTGCAAGCTCGGGAAGCTGATGGATACCATGACCCAGCCGACGCGCGGATTGAGCTGCTGTGGGGCGCAAACGGCCGCCGATGGGCCGCGCAACTCGCGCTGCATCGTTTGCACGCGTGGACTGTACAACCTCTTCATGCCATGGAGCGCCACCCGCTGCTGCGAGCTCTGCTCGTACAACGTGTGCGGCGCCTGCTGCTCCAAACAGCACGTGGCCATTTACAACCGACACGTGGCACCGCTGCTCGTGTGCGCGAGATGCCGCGAAGGTCTCGACCGGGACGAGTTCGACAGTCAGCTGCGAGCCGTGAACCCCGAGGCCGTGCCCACCTAAAAGACCCAACCGAACAGACCACTTCGAAAGCGAGAAACGGACTGCAAGGCGGAGCACTGTAGTCGACTTCTTCGCTAACGTCGGGCTATGTAGTTCCCACTAACACGCAACCAAGTTGAAGTTGCCTTGCCCGAAAAATGTCCATCTACGCCAAAAAATGTCCATCTGAGCCACTGTACTCTGCAGACCTGCAGAACGGCATCCGGTTGGCCTGTTTTCGCCACTAGACATCATCTCACTATGTATCGCGCCATCATTGGCTTTTGCGGTCCTTGCTTGAAAAACAAGAGCTGCATCCTTTGCAAGCTGATGCTCTTGCGTCCGCCTCGGTCCAAGTGGCCGATCTTTGCATGCAGCTCACCCGCGTTTTCCCGAGACGAACTTTCGTGGGGGTGCCTCGGTCGCAATCACCAGCTGGCGTCCAGGCAGACTCAACGTCTTGGACATGTAGAGTCGTCTGACTGCAGACGTCCACACATCGAAAGCGATCATGACGCTACACGTAGGGGTAGATGCAGTCGAAATGAGCTTTTGTGCCTTGAGGTCCACCCGCGCACGCCTTCCATTGAGCGGTTGGGTTGTCCTTCGATTCCGAAGGCTAAAGGTGTGTCGCCGCCTGACATACCGGAGACTTGAAGCCCGGGCCTTTTCTCTCCGCTCGACGGCATCCCACGCCCCACCGCTGCCCGCCTCTCTTGGTGTCTGTCGATCCTGTCGGCCACTCTCCGATTTGCGGCCATGCGTCAGGGCTCGGACAGTCCGGCGGCTCCTCCGGCGTCACCGTCTTCCACTGCATCGGTCGGGCTGCGCAAGGTGCGACTCAGCGACCGCGGGTTGTTCCGGCGGGTGCAGCGCGTGGCGGTGCCCGACGGCCCCGTGGACCTGCATGGACTGTCGCCCAAGCGTGGCTGGAAACGTGTCCGGGCGGGTGTAGCACGGAGGATGACTATGCAGTTCCGGGTGCTGCGGCCGTCCACGACTGTCCGGCAGTGCCAAGTGGTGGTCGGTGGCGGCCTCCGCGCGCGGCCGGCGGAGCTGCTGTCGCTACTGCGAACTCCGACCGAGAACGAGAGCAACGCGCTCCTGCGAGCTCTGTACGGCTCGCAGTTCATCTACAGCTCCTTGTTGCATGCTGTCCCCAACACAGAGCGACGGTCGCTGTCGTCGCCTCCTCCAAGTTACCCTGCCAGTGTCGGGCCGCAGCTTACCGTCCGCACAGTCAGCTTTGCACACACAAAGCGGTTGAACCCTTTCGACACGAGAATCTCTGGTGAGAAGAACGAGCAAAGCTGCTACGTTGAGCTGCTGACGCCTACGCCGCGAGGTTTCAAGCTGGCGTTTTGTACGCTGGATGCGGCCGAGGTGACAGCGGGGAAGGCGCCGCCTGAACGAGTGACCCCGCTACACCCGATCACGGCCTGGCTCATTGCCGAGTCGTCGTCTACCAATCCAGAGACGCTCGAAATCACCTTCCAAGCTGCGTTCCCAGGACATGCACCCGGTGGATGCGACTCGCGGGTGGCTCAGGGCCGACTGCTGTCCATAGCGAAAGGCATCTCCCGTCTCGAGAAGGTGCTTCGTCGCCGTCGGCGATACCAGCAAGGCACTGCACCCGGTCGAGTGTGGCAAACGCTGTTGAACCCGCTTCGAGCGTTTCGCTCGGATGGCGAGAGTTCTGGCGGCACGCACCACAATTGGCACTGCATCGCCTGCACACGGTCGTTCCTCCCTACGCTGCACAAAAGCTGGCGTCGCTGTGACTTGTGCTCGTACCGAGTTTGTGCTGAGCCTCCGTGCTGTACCCGGGAACGAGTCGCCATCTACAATCGCTACGTCGCGCCACTGCTGGTGTGTGCTCGTTGTCGGGAGTGTTTCGACGAGTGTGAAGGCGACAACCGCGGCAGTGGGAACCCAGCGGACAGTGGCCTCGGAGACGTCCGCTACACTGGTGTCAGTCTGCGCTTCACCGGCCAAGGGAGTGAGCTGGAACCGGAATTCGAAGTGGACCCGACCCACAGTCGATGGGGGCAATCATCAGCCCGAGGTCTTCTCGGCGATCCAGCGGGGGATGCGAACGAAGCGAAGAGCCCAATCGGACCCACCGCCGATGCTCGGGTTGGCCTTCTTCAGCTCGGACAACAGCTCATCGGGAGCTGAGCTTGCACCACGGAGCGCGAACGAAGCACTCGTAACTGCGTAAAACAACTTCGATGTTAATGTATTGAGTCAATGAAAGCACCTACGCACGCATTGCGTTGAACGTGGAGGCTTGGGCTTGATTTATGCCAGCACGTCACAACCGATTCCAAGTGAGATCGTCATAGCGGTACGATCCACGATAGTGTTGCCGCGTCAAGCAACTTCACCGGAAATCAAGTCCATTTGGCACACACGATGATTTCTCCAGGCATTCGGGCCTGCATTGCTGGATGAGCCACGAACAAGTTGTTGCCTCCTCGGATGTGCCACGAACGCAAGTTGCGTCGGATTGGCTGCAACTTCAACTTGCTAAACCTGCTACTGTCTGCAACTGACCACCCACCGCAATCGGAGCGCCTCACCTCGAATAGATGCACGTAGAGGTTGGGCTCAATGGCAGCAGCAGAAGCGCCTTCGTCTCTTGCCGCACGGCTAGAGCTGCACCAAACAATACCCAACCACCTTGGCTGAGTACTCGGTTAGAAACGACCGCTGGGAGTTGCAGCGCGTCGTCCAGCAGTTCCCAGCACGAAACCGGTTTGGTGGCAGTGAAGATTCTGCACCTGCAGTGCCAAGTGAGATGAAAACTATTTCCTCCAGGTGTGGGACGCTGAACGCTTCAACGACAGCCCGTGCTCAAGCTGGCTGTATCACCCGCCACAACACAGGATAATCGAAGAGCGTCCGGAGACCGGCGTTACATGTGGCCCGAACGAGCAGGACGGTCGGTCATACGCAGCAATCCGCACAAATCAACAAGCTCGCTCGCTTGATCGACCTACAGTTCGTGTGGCTGGCTGGAGGCTCACAGCTACTGAGACGACCGGCATGCAGTTTGAGCTCTTCCTTCAACGGAGTATCCTGCTATAGTTCGAATCCGTCGAGACTGTAGCAAATGCCCATCAACGTTTGCTAGTTCACCCCGTTCACTGCAGAACTCGGCTTAGAACTCATTGTGATCATCGTTGGGGCTGCCAGGCTCGTTTCGTGATAGCTCTTGTCTTCCTCCAAGAACGGCAAAATGTACATTGCCTGAGGCCTGCCACACCACAACGAGAGACGGCGTCCTTCTGCCCAGGCAGCGAGCAATCATCGATCAACCGCATCGTCATAGCTTCTCCCGCCACTGAGGGCGTTTCGGCAGTGCTGCACCCTTAACATTCCTTCCAGGTTTCGCGCCGCAGTCCAGTCCTGCTCCGCCACGAACGACTCGACTTGATCTCTCGCGTGCGATAGTGCAAAAGCTACTCTTCAATTTGCTTCGAGCAGGACACAACCACTTGAAAAATGGCAGCGACAGTGCTGGGTGGAGACGTCGGAGCTGTGTTCTCCTCCGTCTCGCCCCGAGCAATGGACATGCTCGAAACTGCGGGACTTGGAGGTCCCTCTCGGTTACCCACGACACCCGACTGCTGTGGCATTCCCGGGTGTGCTCGGAGGGCTCCAAACGCGTCAGCAGCCACTCGTAAAGTGCTCGTAAGCGACGAGGAGCTCCGACGACGCGTTGAGAGCATCCAAGTAACCACCGACTTCGACAATGCACTGGCCAACGTGTCACTGCAAGGCTGGAAGTGGAAAAGCGACTGTCGGACCTTCTCCGTGTTCACGAGGAGCATCGCCAGCGGAAGGGTGCGACGGTCGCTGACGCCCAGGTGCTGGCTATGGGGACGGTCTCCGGAGCCCGAGCACTCGAACGGCTGGTCTCACTAATGAGGACCCCGTGTGAGAGCGACTACAACGCTGTCATGCAAGAGGTTTTCAAACGGGACTTCATCTACGGGTCTCTGGTACACTCCACCCCGTCCGACTCGAGTACACTGGACGACGGCAGCTTGTTGATGGTCAAGACGTGCTCGTTCGTCCGCTCCAAGCGGTTCTCGCACAAGAAGAACGAGCAAATGTGCTACATCGAGCAGTTCCGACCCACGAAAGACGGCTTTGCAGTGGTGTTCACTTCGTTACCCCAACACGAAGTCCTCACTGGGAAGGCTAGTGGCAAGCACGTGGACGAGTTGTGTCCCATTCGTGGCTGGATTCTCGTTGAGAAAGCACCGGAGAGCAGAGCTAGTGTCCGAGTTCTCTTCCATGCCAGTTTGGACCCGGAGTTCGCTGATGCCAGTAATTGTTTCCGTCTTGGACTCAGCTCTGCGAAAACCACAGTCGCTCGTCTCCACCGCTTCGCCAAGGGCGTCTGTCGACTGGGTGAGGTGCTGCACCAACAGCGTCGGAAGGACAGCTCCAAGTGCAGAACGGGACACAAAACCCGTGAAGTGAGCACCGACATTTCCAACTCCACTGCGTGGCGTGTACGTCGAAGTTCGATTTGATGCGGCGACGTCGGCGATGTGGACTGTGCGCCTACAACGCGTGCGCCAAGTGCTGCTACCGAGAACCCATGGTCATCTACAGCCGCTACGCCGCTACGATTCAGTTTTGCGCAAGGTGCCGAGAATGTATGGTCGGAGGCGAGTACCCCCACTTGAGACTGGCAGCAAGACGGCACAGCTCACCCGGTATCGAGACGCCATTTGCTACAAGTCGGTAGCATGTACATGAGCTCTCTGGGCGAAATTCTAGACAAAACCCCAGACAACGCATTGTTCCGTTTGACAGCCCATAGTGCTCCGAAATTCGTGTAAATCTGCGCCTAGTGTTCAGTGACGAACATACAACGTCGGGAAATCCTGTTTCAGCTCCATTATCGTCTTCGCCTCTGAAGATATCACCTTGCAGGCTCAGCACAGAGGATTTCCGAGAGCTCATTGGAACTCGGTGCACCGGTCTCTTCCGACTGCATTCCTCCTTTGAATTGGCCTTTTCAACCGAGCTGTCAGAAAGCACGCGCTTTGAAAGGTACAAACGACCAGAAGCTGCAGCCTCCTCTGACAATACTTGACTGTAAGTCACCATGGCCCAATTAGTCGCCTGCCCTAACCAAAAGCGACGACTTCGTACCATGGAATTGCCTTCCAGCTATAATCCTCGAATGAGCTTCCTTGGATGATCCTTGCAATTCAGGATAACATGAACTTGTATTATGACTTCTACGCACAAGAAGCTGTCGTTGGTTCTCTCTGCGTGTGTGTTTTAACGGCGTTCGCAACATCGGCTCGCGCTTCAATCTTGTCGGTTGCAATGTGCTTGTCCGCATGACGCTGCAGAATTTGCGAGGCTGCTTGAGCGAGTTTTTCAGCCGCCAGTACTGCGACCTCATCATTTGATGGGGTCTCTCGTCGAGGCAGCACAACGCACCAACGATAACCGTACTAGACTCGGTATTTGACGTCTCGAATGACACGGAAACCGGAAACCCGGCGTAGAAGCGCAACCCACGGTACACGACCTGCCCGGTGTGGTAAAATCTCATGTCTGCTTCCGCGTGACGCACTAAAAGCGGTTGATCATCCATGACAAAGTGCTGACAGAAAGTCTGTCCGCGCGGGTTGCCACAGCCAATGTCCCAGTCCTGCGAGGAATTAGCTGCTAATATTGTGACAACTTCTCGCTCCACGAGAGTGATCACACTATGCGGACAGGTCATTTCGGCGGCGGCAAGCTGACAAAGCACGTTCAACTCCGGAATGTTGACGAGTTCGTGGAGACTGAAGTGGTCGATAGCAGCCAAGCGAATGTCTTCGTTCGCTGGAATAGGATAACTGACCGGTTCGTTCGGGTGGTTTTGGTCGTCTTCGTCCTGAACCAAAACCGGAGTTGTGGGATACGACCGAGTCTCAGAACTTGCAAACGTACACGCTGTAGGGTCCACTGGACACGTTGATATATCCATCGCTTCCGTACAGACTTGAGAAAACGTGCTCAACACGTATTTGTTCGTGTCAGTTTGAGTATCGTCTTCACCAATCGTCAAAAGTTGTTCCAGTACTTTTCGTGCTGCGCGGCGACGTTGGAGTCCGATAGTTTCCGAGTTTTCATCGATCACGGGGCCCAAACTCTCCGCTAGTTTTTGACTGGACGAGGAATGTGTACTTGCCGTCGACAAGTCTGACTTGCGGCTCGATGGGCTCACAATAGGATAATTTGTAGGAGTTCGAGAGATCAAACTTTCATTTGCGAGAGCCCGTGTGGGTCCAGGTAGCACCGTGAGCATGTGCTCGTAATTGCAAGCATCGACCGTCCTCACGCAGCGATTGCAGACCATAATGGAGACGAATCGGCCATTCTGCGCCTCCATTTTCTCGGACGATGAACAGGCCACACAGACGTAGTAACCGCAGAGATAGCATCGTGTACGTGGACTGAGCTTGGTGAATGGCGTGAATGTTCGCGTACAACAGGTGCATCGCGGGTTTCGGACGTCAAATGCCGAATGGTTTGCCAGCACTTGCACCCCAAAGCGTCGACAACGAACCAGTTTGGAAAGCTGGGAAAGACCCCGTGCCAGGCGTCGTAAGCGCGCGTTGGCAGCTTTACGCAGCACAATTAACTCTCCGTCACCGACTTGCGCGGGGTTATAAATTGCATGGAAGACAACACGCAGTCCGTGACTGCCCGGCATTCGCTCCACCAAATACGCCACTGTCACCCCTCGAAGTTGTGCAACACGACGTGAATTGTCGTTGGTAGCGGATCCTTTAGGCAGTGAAGACGCAGCCAGAGAAATCTGCGTGAGGTTGAAACTATCGCCGTCAAATTCTCGGTGGAACTTCTCAGCGTAGCACCACTGCTCGTTCTTGCCAAACATTTCGGACCGCACGAAGCAACAGGTCTTCACCGACAAGAATTGATTCACTTCGTGGTCATTGCGTGCAACCGAGCCGGTGATAAACGCGTCGCGATAGAGTCCTCTCATGTTGGCAGTGTGGAGACGAGTCGTCGTCGCTGCTAGAATGCTGGCCACTTCTTCGACACTTGCGTCGAGACGAGCAAGAGCGAGAACTTCATTCGCGCGCGTTAACAGCGTAAACGTCGGTGATCGATCCACGCGCTTCCACTGAGCTTGGCCGTCTCGAGAAAAAGGCACACGAGGCGATTCTGCAATGCCGACGAAAGTTGCAAAGTCTTTTTAGAGTGGAGCCCTTCGCCTTTTGCTAGCAAGTCTCGAAGATCGCTCGTTTCTGGTATCAGCGGATCATCGCTCGGTGAAATCGGCACCGACTCGGTGGTTGTCGAGGAAGTCGCCGAGTTCGGACTGCGGTGCAAACGAACGCCTCGGCGGTACATGGTCAGCGTGGACTTGCTGACAGGGAAAAAATGGAAATGAACTACTCGCACTCGAGAGGGTGGAGAATCAAGTGGTGAGACCAGTTATGAACGTTGAAGAAAGCCGACTGAGTGTCTCGGCACAAAAGTTTACTGGCTAGGGACGCAGTGAAGCGGATGTGCTCAGAAAGAGGTTGGAAGCGAAGTTTGGCAGAAGCCCTGCTCCATTTTTAGTTCATATCCTAGGTTGAAGCCGTTTCTTAACGTGGCTTGAAAGCTCATTGATCCGTGAAGCTGGTGGGCGAGTACGTTAATTGCTAACCCGAAACTTTTACTACGGATGAATGAGCTTTTTAAAAAAATGGCTTGAAGTCACGAAGAAATATTATATACGCCGTCGCAGTGGCACTTATCTTGCTACATGTACCGGTAGTAAGAACGTAAAGCCCTAAAAAATCCACTCACTGGAGCCATCTTGGCACTTGGCGTGCGGAGCTCTGACCATAAATTTATTTTCTAATGCCGGAGAAGCTCTGGAATATTTGTCGAAGAAATTGGGGACGTGTTCTGTTTGCTCACGACTGATATTATGTGAACCAAGGTGGAAAACTTGAGGGGTACCGTCAAGAGCTCAACACCTTGTGTTAACCCTATCGTTACCGCCATACATTTACTGTTTGAAGGGATTCCATACAAACTCAAGATAAACGCCCTAAAATGGTACTTAAAGTCCCTTTCTAGTGCATAAGGTTGCACAGGTAATGGGCCTCAAATGATAGAAATATGGAGGTTTTACGCGACTCTTCGATAAAAAGATACCTCAGGTACCATTTTACTAAAACGTTTTGATTGGGGGTTTAATGCAAAAATAGCAGCAAGTGCAGTACCGTCGGAGCCAGAGCAGTAACGTGGGCGACGGTCACTGAGAAATTGCGTTGAGACGGCGGCAAAAGATCGTCGTACCCAAGAGCTACACAATTTTTGCTGCCGACTCATGGTGAGGGGAAAGCAAGCCCGAGATCTTATGTACGATGTGCCGCGCGTGCTGGTCCGAAAGGTCTGCTGGAGGAGGCATGAACGTGGGCCGCTTCGATTCATCGCTCGGCGACCCCGCGAGCCACCTCCGTTCTGCTTCTGGGCGTGCTGCTACTCGGGGTGCTTCTGGGCGTGCTACTTCTGGGCGTGCTACTGCTCGGTGTGCTGCTCGACGTGCTACTACTCGACGTACTGCTTCTCGGCGTGCTGCTACTCGGCGTGATGCTTGGCATGCTACTACTCGGCGTGCTGCTCGGCGTGATGCTCGGCGTGCTGCTACTAGGCGTGCTGCTACTAGGCGTGATGCTACTCGGGGTGCTGCTCGGCGTGCTGCTACTCAGCGCGATGCTTGGCGTGCTACTACTCGGCGTGCTGCTCGACGTGCTACTACTCGACGTGCTACTACTCGATGTGCTGCTACTCAGAGTGCATCTACTCGGAGGGCTGGCGGAGGTCAGAGATGTATAAAGAGGAGTCGACGCAGCGTGGCTAAGAGCAGAGGGGCGGGAAACTTGCAAGGATCTAGATGCTAGGCAAGAATGGGTATTAGAGTTCGGGAACATCAGGAACCAGTAACACAATACACCTCACTTATTATGACTCGGAGTGCTGGCCGCCATCATGATGCGGTTGTACTCGCTTCCCAAAGTTGGGTCACCGGTGAGAAACAGCCAACTCGCTTCCCAACGTTGAGTCACTGGTGAGAAACCGCCAACTCGCTTCCCAACGTTGAGTCACCGGTGATAAACAGCCAACTCGCTTCCCAATGTTGAGTCACCTGTGAGAAACAGCCAACTTGCTTCCCAATGTTGAGTCACCGGTGATAAAAACAGCCAACTCGCTTCCCAATGTTGAGTCGCCGGTGAGTAACCTAACAACTAAATGTGTTGCTGGCACCTCGACGAGCGCTCAGAAACGGATACGGGGCTTTATAAATCGGAGACGTCCGTCACAAGTTGCCGTCGACCGTGAAGACTTGCTTAGGCAAGTAAAACAAGTGAAACTTTTGCCAGCACGTCCACAATTCTTGTTGGCATAGATGCGATTTTGTCGGGTCGACGGGATATGAGCGTTTACACAGCGCAACTCCATGCCTTTCGCAGTAGTCTGTCTTTTGGGTAGCATTTCTGCATTCAAATTTGCATACAGTGCACTGGCGTTTTGAACGGCTTCTTCCTTCAGCACCAACCACGATTCCTTTGCTACGCATATCTGTTGCGTACCCACCGGAGTCACAGATGTAGCCGTAACCGGCGCTTTAGATATCGTTGGCGGAACCACTGCGTTTGTCGAGTACTGTCCGTATCAATGCATTTCATCCAGTCCCCATTGAACATCTCTCGTACGAGTGAAGTCACAAATAACCGGTGAGGGTCACGGCTTTTGGTTCTGGAAGAATCACTGCTGCTGTTGCGCGCTAGGTTATCACAGACATATGCATTGCACTTGGCGATATCAATCATGGCCATGGCGAGCTTTTTGTGCCACTTCTGAAAGGAGTGACCACCAGCTAGCGCAAATCGGCCACGCAATTGATCATGACGATCGACGGCTTGCATGGATGCGTTGTATTCACCAATACAGGTAGGAGCGATGAAAGCGATATCTTTTCTCTTATTTGACGGTAAACAGTAGACGTTCCAGAATCGTCGGCATTGGAGACAATGTTGACGATTGATCCGTCAACCCAACTTGCCGCAACAATGTGCTTTGCTTCACAAACCCGTTGCTTCATATAACCACGAGGTTTCGCGTCTTCCTTTCGAATCATCGTGAAAATTGGAAAATGTCTGCTACCTTTGCGAACCGTGCCACGCCCATAGAGACCTACCGACCTTAGACTTTCCAACAGCAAGCACGAGGTGTAAAAATTATCGGTATTGACAATCCGATTGGATTCTTTCAACGTAGCCGTAACTTCCAACACGAGAGAGCGAACGTCAGACGACTTCTCCGTCAGATCCGCGTGCTTCGCAATTTCTGAATCGGGAACTACACCACCCAATCGATCGAACAGGCTATTGCAGCCGTGTACCTTGAAGTTTACCGCATACCACGAAGTTGAACAGCAGCAAACGTACAATTTGAAATGGTACTTTCCTGTAGGTTTTGCGGGTTGAAACAATAATATGTCGAGCATATTGTGATCGACAGGCTATGCTAGCCTCGTCGACTGCCACGTTTCGGCCAACCTCAACATGGCGCACACATCGAGACTTGAGAATGTTGATCAGATGTCTTATTCTGGCAGCTGGATCTCGTTTGATATCAGTAGGGAGACGGCTGAACGAAAACTCAAGTTTGAGCGAATGTAGATAAATCTACGCCATGTCATAATCGACTCTAGGGTAGGTGATCTAGGACCGGGAAAATAGTTGCCTCCTCGTCATCCGCCCAATAGTTTCTCATTTCGCCCTTGTCTACCAACGTCATGTACCACAGAATACCCAGTAATTTCATCAGTTCGTCTAAAGTGACTGGCTTCGGCGATGGTTTGCCTGTAGCATCAGCGTATTCATTCGTGAAGACTACCACTTGAGTCCAAAGGACATCGGAACGAAGGCGAAAAATGCTGACGTTGCTGAGCCATCAAAGTGTTTTTGACTTCTGGTCGTATTTTTGTAGTCGTCGATCCGTCCGGGTGTGTGAATAGCCCAGCAGACTGTCCTAAAGATGCTGTGGGTGAAAAGGTCATCGATTCTATCGTTTCAACCTCAGCTGGACACAAAGCAACTTGCAACTCTTTGCCACCGCGGAATGTAGACCATTCTCGATAGCCTCGTTCATCCATCTCCTCAAATTCGTCAGTAATTGCAGGTATCTTTGATAGGGTTTGGACCAAGTTGCACAGCGATGTCCACGACTCTCCAAATTGTAGCTCTTGATGTGTTTTCACGTACTGACGAATCCCACGAATTATCAGGTCTTCAGAAACAAAATGGACGTGATGTTTTTCTGGAAATTGGTACAAGTCCACTGAATCAGGAATCTGGCCGTCGGCAAACTAACATTAGCTGCATGTTTTTGGTCTGCCATTTCGAAGCGCGTAACAACTCCAACTAGATATGCTGCTCCAACGTCACGGTACAAATTGAGTGGCAACCAGTCCCCCTCTTCAGCTGGGGAGAATGCCACACTAGCGCCAACAAATTTTTCAGCACTTGCGCGTGCTCTGAGAGAGCTCAGCCTTCATTACTGCAGCCAAAGTCGGTGTTTTTGTGCTGTTTGCGGAATGCGCCTTCGCGTTCCCATATTTATCAAGCTGATCGTGTGAACCCTCTGAACTATCAGGGGCAGCGCTTGGAATAATACGCATTGAACTTGGATCGGAACAATCGAGACCAGAGGCGTCGGAGATGCTGGCACTCGCCAGCTCACCACCTTCCGTCGTATCAGAGGAGAACATCTATCAGCACCGGCGGAATCAATGGGTTCGCCAACTCGATGAACAGAACCGAAATCTCCATTGGATACAGTACTCTCGGCTGTGGGATTGCAGGTGTCACCACGGGCATCGTTGGGCGACGTGATATTGCCATTGAGTTCACCGACAATATGCCCAGCGAGATTTTCGCCACCAATTGCGTCACCACTCGTCAAACTAGCCACAACACCATCATTGACTCGGGAAAGTACACTAATGTTTCTCCTGTAGTGCTCCATAAGTGACTGCTCGCCCAAAAAAGTCGACACCCTCCACTCCTTTCGGGTCACCACTGGGAGGGATGTAGCTAAATAGGTTAGTGAGGGCACCGTAACCGGGGGCTTTGAAGTCCAGCCCGCTTTCGCCAGAGTACGCCACACAGCACCAAACATTGCACGATCGAATGCCAATTCTGCATCAAATACGTAGCATACCAAAGAGATTACAAACATGAGAGATATAGCCTTAGGGATAACGACACCGTACCATGAGTTTGGGCTGGATCAATAGATTGGCACCTGCGAGACGACCGTCGTGTAGCATCGCTACTATCTTGCACGCGCTGCTTTCGCTTACGGGACATGGGTACTGCAGGGCTCACCGTAAAGATTCCGAAGTGAGGGTCGGAGAATATCGCAAGTTCACGCGGCGGCCTTCGATCAATTGTACTTGTGTTTGTATGCGTCTCATGCACAGACCCACTATAGTGTCCTGAAAGGTCGCGTTGGGGCCAAGGAACTTTAGTAAAGATCCTACGAGCAGAATCATCTTGTGAATTCGAACAGATTTTAGAAGTTGGTAGAAAACTATTGACAATATTGTGCAATTTTGCATCTTGAAGGATGGGATAAAAACGTAATATATTACACCCGCGAACTGCAGCAGCATGACAAGCAGCACGACTGAGAAGCTGCATTTCAAGTAGCAGCACACCGAGCAGCACAGCAACCGCATCATGACGAACAGCTCGCCGAGTAGCAGCAGGTCGATCAGCACGCCGAGTAGCAGCAGGTTGAGCAGCACGCAGAGTAGTAGCAGGGTGAGCAGCATGGCGAGTAGTAGCAGGTCGAGCAGCACGCCGAGTAGCGGCAGGTCGAGCAAGCAGCATGCCGAGGAGCAGCACGTCGAGCAGCGCGGCGACCGCATTATGATGACGAGCAGCACATCGACAGTTCGCAGTGTGGCTTGAGGGTGAATCGCAGCATGGCGGCCTGCGTCGTGCTGGGTAGTGAGTGAGTCGGAGCCGGCAGATTTGGAAATGAGGTTTGTGTGATTTGGGCGGCGTTCAATTCTCCGCCAATTCTCCCGCCAAAAGGCCGCGCCCGATTCGCTCCAAGGGGCGACCGTTCGTTTGAACTCAACTTCAACCGCGCATCTTCCAACACGCAGCCAATCAGGATCGTTTCCGAGGCGACGCTTGCCTCGGATTGGCGGAATCTTCCGAAAGCGAGCTTTCGGGGAAAACAGGAAATGTTTGAACAGCCGAGCAAAAGCTTGGGAATGCGACGCTACCGCAATATTCGTAATGCAAATGGGACATCTTCGACCCTAAATTGAAACGCTAAAATCGTTGCACCCTTATTCATCTCGCCTGTGATTGGTCGGTGCGCAAACATTTGCAGCCACCTTAGAGCCAAAATTTGTCGGACACATGCGTGAATTTGTGAAATCGTTGGGGCGCCACTTCATGAGCTCGTGAGAACTGCTAACTGCATCTCGTGCTGGCGCAGTGGTGTTGGTAGGCAGATCAGCGGTGACGACGGTGCGACAGGAGAGGATTGCCGTAGATCTAGGCACCGCAATGGAGGGGGTGCTCAACGCTACGAGCTTGAAAAGTGCCGCCGTGTAGGCAACACAGGCTGGGCGTCCTGCGATGATGACCGCACGAGCTGATATCCACCGTGCTCCTGGTATATGTCTCGTGCTCGTCATCGTTGCGATGCAGTTGCAGTACTCTCCCCCTGAAACTGGCGCTAAGCTGGCTGGATTTTGTGGATGGCATCCCAACGTTGAGTCACCGGTGAGAAACCGCCAACTCGCTTCCCAACGTTGAGTCACAGGTGCCAACTCGCTTCCCAACGTTGAGTCACAGGTGAGAAACCGCCAACTTTGAGTCACCGGTGTGGAACCGCCAACTCGCTTCCCAACGTTGGGTCACCGGTGAGAAACCGCCAACTCACTTCCCAACGTTGAGTCACTGGTGAGACACCGCTATACAGTACGCCCGCGACCAAGAAAGTTCGAAAACGAGCGGTTACCAACTTTACTCAGGCGATACGGACTACGGACATCGCGTTCAGGACACTGGACGCAATGGAGACAAGCGCTAGTGGTGCTTCTGTTTTCCCAACCGTGACATCACGTTGCGATACTGAGCTGTCCGGCCACCGGATTGACGAATGGCCACCAGAGCGACGACAAGCGCTACCGTAGCGGCCTCTAGTTGCCTCTTGAGACACGGTCTCAGGAGCGACCGACCTTGAAGGATCTACGCTACGTGCGGACGAGAGAGAGCGAACGAAGGAGAGAGGAAACGGGTAATATATTATTTTTTAAGATTGCGCATGATGTCAATGTTGGTTCAATGTTGAGATACAATCTACTGCACTGATGCGCCACCATTGGGAAAGCAAAGGCCACTACCAATGTAATACTCGCTTCCCAATGTTGAGCCACTGGTGAGAATCCGGAAACAGTTGCCATACAATACGCTATTCGCAAGAATTGTGGTGTTGATGTGATCTCGTTCCAGGTAAATGATATTGGTAGCGACGATTGTCAATGCTGAATTGGATAAATGGCAAGTGAAAGCAAGCAAGTCATTAACGTCTTTAAGATGGCAGCGCCTGCACTATTAGTGATTCCAAAGGCTACCCGTCCTCAACGGAATTGTACTGGAGCCTAGACATCTGGATCAACCGTGTACAGATTCGGCAAAACCTCCGTCAAGTCCCCACGTGTCAACTGGTAGTATTGACGACGAGCACCGTCATCTGTAATGGCTTGCCACGTTCGTTTGGATAGCTTTATGGGATGGTTTTCGTCACGACACGTAAATGTAACCATGAAAAAGCACCTTCCCACTCCATCTCCCTCCATAGCTGTTGAACCTCTTCCACAATCGGACTCCAATCAGCTTTCGTAAGATTCCGATCCTTGGCAATCACCACGTCCGCAACTTGAGTCATGTTTAAAATGTCTTGCTCATAGAAAGCCCTTTCTGCGGACTCGTCGTGGGTTACATAAAGGTTAAAGGCGGCGCTACACCACTCCACGGACGTGCGCGGACGTCCCATTGCAAATTCCTTCTGTCCGTGCTTTACTATTTCCGCTTGTAGCAATTTGCGAAAGTTAGATTTCCCGCACCCAGCTACCCCGCGCAGGAACACGACGTATTTGTCGTATCGGTAGGAACCTCCAAGCATATCGTCCACTATAGCGTCGACCACTTGCATCCAAGCGCTGGGATTGTTGTCCTGGTCCATCGTGTCCGATACGGTTCAAATGGAAAACTATGGGGAATGCTTTGTGCGCATGCAAGTCCATATCCGTCACAAATCTTAATTGACCAATAGGAAACCTGGTACTCAGTTGAAATGGAAAACTGTGGGAAATACTCTTGGCGGCACCAGCAAGTCCTAATCCGTCACAGATGCTAACCGTCGAATAGGAAACCGCTGTCTAAACTAACCTTGCAAAAGTGATACGAAACGAATAAGGAAGGTATCCGAGGTTGCAACACAACCGTAAAGAAGGTTGAGAAGCATGTCAAGAGCCGAGGCCGCCGCTAACGCTGAGGCAACAGAGGAGACGCAATCCAAGGTGGCCGAGGGCGCCGCGGAGACCGTATCTACAAGCGTCGGTGATGTGACCAGAGGAAACAAGCGCAAGCGGACGAACGCCGGCAGCTCTGATGCGGGGAAGGGTGCCAAGTCGTCTGGAAGCGCTAAGAAAACGAGCAAGTCGGACACGCCCAAAGGCAAATCAAAGGCCTCGCCGAAGGTTCCCGCTGGTACAGGCTCCGGGGCTTCCGCTGGTTCTAAAGTGGAGATGGACGAGGTGAAAAGCGTGGATCAAGAGCAAGATGAAGATGAAGAAGAGCGCCAGCATTTGGTGCCGCTTGATTGCCTTGAGAAGGCAAAGATGGTTTTCAATCACAAGTTTAAGGAGCAGAAGAAGGATGCTCGGCAATTCGGGAGGGTCGGTAAAACCCGCCAATTTGATCTGGCAAACTACCATATAAGGTTGTGGACGAACAGGTATGTCGCTCAACGAAATCGGGGCAAGCCTATGAACTACGCGGAGCTGTGCAAGACGACTCACTTTAAGGGGCATCCAAACGAGTTGGCAAAGCATGAACCGTGGTTGCTCCAGCAGTTTGAGTTGGCTTATCGAGAGAGTTGTGATGGAGTTGAATCTGAATCAAAGAGCAAGTGTCAGCGAAGAAGATTGAGGATTCTCTGCGTCCGTGATTGGTGAGTGAAATGAGGAAAGGGTTTAGTGCGAGTATATCGCCAAGGATATCAATGAATTTGGCAACGATCTGTGGAATGGAATGAAGGAAACTCTCGAAGATGATAAAGTACGCAACGTGGCTCAGCAGCTTATGGTGGACCAATACTACGTTTCCGACAGTGGCTTCGACTTCGTGTCTACACCAACCGCAAAGCTGCATCAAGCGTGCTCTACGGCCAGCACCCACTTGAGCGCGAAAATTACGAAGTTGGAGAATGAGCTTGACGGGAAAACCCTGGAAGTTAGCGACTGCAACGCCAACGATGTTGCATTGTAGCGCAAGTACGACAGAGCGATTCATGACGTGAAGGACCAGGTCGCGATCTCAAGGGACCTCGAGGTAAAGTGCCAGCATGTCGAAAAGAAGATTAATGGTCTCAAGGAACAGCGACAATCAAAGCTCAATACAAACTTGGAGTTTATAAATGCGGCCCAAATGTTACACTGTGTTATTATGAATATGTTCCGGTAGAAAGTAAAAGCAGTAGGGATGCTAACCCAACACAGGTAATGTAGAAAGTCTAGCGCTCACAACGTGGCGGCTAGAATCTCCCGTAGCAAAACGTATACGCCGCCAGTTTGTGAAGAACAGCATGATCACACCGACGAGCTTCAAACTCCTTTTCTTTCGCAAACCACTCGCTGGTATGCTGCTGAAGAGCTCGTTCATCGGCAGGCGCAGTACATCCCATTTCAATGTTTGCTTCAACGTGCTGATCCACGCCCTCATCTAGGCGGGCAATATCGCACGCGATATACTCCAGCCGGCTCCATAGCATTGAATACGTTATCTGCGGACGGTACAACATCAGTCAAACCATATTCCGACACCATAAGCCACTTTAATGTTGTACCTGCGAGGCATCGAGGAAGCCATCAGCCATGCGATAATGGAGGCCCGGTCCTTCCCTTCCATCTGCTCTTGCATTTCACAGCAAAGCTGCAAGGAAGTCTTCAACTTGACTGGTAGAGCCAAACTTGGTCTCATAAGTCTACAGTGAACTAACAGGTTAGAGCTGGGATCAATGAACCTTGAGCAGTCTTATTAACTTACTCCGGGAAGCGATGACGTGTTGACCAGTGGTAACGAATTAAAGTCCAGGACACCTTGGTTCCATCGATAGTTTTGTAGATGCTACAATCAAGTTAGTACCAGTCTGCGCATCCACGGAATTAATATACTTAAGCTGACCTCATCCCAGGACGAGAACGCTCTCCGATCGACGTCCGGTTCAGATGCCTTCAAAACCAAAGCACAGTGTAAGATGTGGATTAGCGAAGTTTTGACAATTACGAGGACTAGGCATACCGGCTCTGGTTCATTGCTGCTATTGTAGTTCGCCAGGGCGAAGCCAGTGCTCTCAGACTCGTCTCAATCGCCCACACTCTCCGAGCCGCTGGCATACGATGTTATGTTCTCCTTACGAATATGAAAGATTCCCACGACTCTTCATGATTACCAACCCAATCAGCGCGCGTTTTTAGATTTTCTGACATCTCTCTGGGCGCTACACGGTAAACCAGAGTGGGGTACGTGCGGTCTATATTATACGGATGACACTCACCTTCTGTCAACTGTGGTCCAACATTGGCATACGTCGGTCGCTCCTGAGACAGTGTCTGAGAGGCAATTAGAGGCCCCTACGGTAGCGCTTGTCCTCGCATTCATCAATCCGGTGGTCCGACAGTTCGGTATCCCAACGTTGAGTCACGGTTGGGAAAACAGAAGCACCACTAGCGTATTGTATGGCGGTTTCTCACCGGTGAGTCAACGTTGGGAAGCAAGTTGGCGGTTTCTCAACATTGAACCAACATTGGGAACCAGTATTGCATTGGCGGTTTTGCTTTCCCAATGGTGGCCCAATGGTGGCTTCGCAGTAGATTGTATTGGGGGCAACACAACGATGACTTCCAGAAATGATAAAAAATGGTCACCAGAGCGAGGACAAGCGCTACCGTAGGGGCCTCTAATTGCCTCTTGAGACACGGTCTCAGGAGCGACCGACCTTGAAGGATCTACTCTACGTGCGGACGAGAAAGAGAGTGAACGAAGGAGAGAGGAAACGGGTAATATATATTTTTAAGATTGCGCATGATGTCAATATTGGTTCAATGTTGAGAAATACTCTGAAACAATCAATCCAACATTGAGCCACCATTGGGAAAGCAAAACCCACTGCCAATGCAATACTGGCTTCCCAATGTTGAGCCACTGGTGAGAAACCACCATACAATACGCTAGTGGTGTTTCTCAAAGGTGGGTCAATGGCGACATCACCAATGTGGCGCAGTGGGTATGTAGGGATTGGTAGTAGTGAAAAACTAGTATCAGCGGGCATTCAACATGTATTGCAAGCATGCAACGCTATTGGAAGCTACTCCATTAAAGGATCTCGATATCCCAGTAGTTTGGTGTCAATAGAACGTAGCAAATGGAGGTAGGATCCGAGGTCCAGCTTGTGAACTTCTGTCGCAGTGCCATCATGGATCAATTGATAGCGTTGCGTCCAAAGGCCTTCACTTCTAGCTCGAGGGTGGCCAAGAGGGCAAGGTTTTCGCTAAACACCTCCTCCATCTTGTTT
The DNA here is from genome assembly GCA_012656105.1 of Phytophthora syringae. Taxonomy (NCBI): domain Eukaryota; phylum Oomycota; class Peronosporomycetes; order Peronosporales; family Peronosporaceae; genus Phytophthora; species Phytophthora syringae. Next base: position 89,767 of record JAAKBD010000198.1, on the reverse strand, counting down.
AAAATTGTATCGTGCTTATTTAGCATAGTCCATTGAAGTCCTAAACAGCAGCACGTACTCAATGTTAGCACCATTCAGTCAACTGGAAGCAAAGCAAAGCTGGCGACTTGCCATCCGTAACATCTGCGAAGTGTTCAATCTTCCTTTCCATCACGGCAGACCGTATATACGTCTCAAGATTCATTCTCAATAAATCGTTTTTCGCCTCAAGCCTGGAGTTGTCTTTTTGTTCCTGCTCCAACGTATCCTTTAGCGACGACACTTCACTGCTAAGCCGTAAATTTTGGTCCACCTCGTCCTTTGTATCTCTCTCAAGCACCTTGCATCGGTCCTCCACAGCCTTCGTCGCCGGTGAGTGCTTGTTAAACCCTAGATGCCATTTAAGAACTTGAATTTGGAGTTAAATCTCTCTGAGACGCTCCTCGATTTCGGCCTCTTTTAATTCTTGTTGCCTCTCTCGCTCCAACAGCTCGGAGTCCCATTTAATCAGTCGCTGCTTCTCCTGATTGAGCTCATTTGCCTGTGCGTCTAAAGTTTTCTTGCGCTTCTCATTCTGCAGCTTCATATTATCATCTTGGGAGCTCTGATTGCCGTGCTGCTCGTTCGATCCAGTCTGTTGTGCAGCTTTCAATTTGTCAATCTGGTCTTCGAGGTCCTTGCACTTCAATTTGAGGCCATGTGCGAGTGCGATCTTGCCCATCATGTCCGCTTCGTGTTTGCGCTTCAGCTCTGCATCATTGGTATTGGAGTCACGAATAATACGATCTTTCTCGTCAAGCAGACCCTTCAACTTCGAAATTTCCTCGCTCAACTTGGTGTTGGCCTTAGCGCATGCTTCGTGCGGGTCTTTGGTTGGGGTGGACGCTGGCACACGGTCGCTAACGGAAACATCTTTGACCGCCGTAAGCTGCTGCGCCGCATTGTGTAATTCACGCTTGTCGAGATTTTCCTTCAGCTCGTTTCGCAGAGTGCTGCCAAAATTATCCAAATGTCTGAGGAAATCCACTTGTACACCGGCGAACCCGGCTTCTATTTCACGCGCCACCCACGGACGCAGAGAATCCTCAATCTTCTTTGCTGACACTTGCTCTTTTGATTCAGATTCAACTCCATCACAACTTTCTCGATAAGCCAACTCAAACTGCTGGAGCAACCACGGTTCATGCTTTGCCAACTCGTTTGGATGCCCCTTAAAGTGAGTCGTCTTGCACAGCTCCGCGTAGTTCATAGGCTTGCCCCGATTTCGTTGAGCGACATACCTGTTCGTCCACAACCTTATATGGTAGTTTGCCAGATCAAATTGGCGGGTTTTACCGACCCTCCCGGATTGCCGAGCATCCTTCTTCTGCTCCTTAAACTTGTGATTGAAAACCATCTTTGCCTTCTCAAGGCAATCAAGCGGCACCAAATGCTGGCGCTCTTCTTCATCTTCATCTTGCTCTTGATCCACGCTTTTCACCTCGTCCATCTCCACTTTAGAACCAGCGGAAGCCCCGGAGCCTGTACCAGCGGGAACCTTCGGCGAGGCCTTTGATTTGCCTTTGGGCGTGTCCGACTTGCTCGTTTTCTTAGCGCTTCCAGACGACTTGGCACCCTTCCCCGCATCAGAGCTGCCGGCGTTCGTCCGCTTGCGCTTGTTTCCTCTGGTCACATCACCGACGCTTGTAGATACGGTCTCCGCGGCGCCCTCGGCCACCTTGGATTGCGTCTCCTCTGTTGCCTCAGCGTTAGCGGCGGCCTCGGCTCTTGACATGCTTCTCAACCTTCTTTTACGGTTGTGTTGCAACCTCGGATACCTTCCTTATTCGTTTCGTATCACTTTTGCAAGGTTAGTTTGGACAGCGGTTTCCTATTCGACGGTTAGCATCTGTGACGGATTAGGACTTGCTGGTGCCATTCGCCAATCGGATGGTCGGACAGCGCGGTATCCCAACGTTGAGACACGGTTGGGAAAACAAAAATAACACTAGCGAGTTGTATGGCGGTTTCTCACCGGTGACTCAATGTTGGGAAGCGAGTTGGCAGTTTCTCACCGGTGACTCAACGTTGAGAAGCGAGTTGGCGGTTTCTCACTGGTGATACAACGTTGGAAAGTGAGTATTCGTTTCTCACCGATGACTCAACGTTGGGAAGCGAGTATTCGTTTCTCAACATTGAACCAACATTGACATCATGCGTCAGGCCTTGAGCTCCGAGACGAGTTCGGAGGCTTTGACGGTGTCATCTGCTTCGGCTTTGCAGTTCCCTGCGCTCAGTGCGGCGCTCACCCAGACCTTCATCGACATCAGCGTCGAGAACGTGCGTCCTGTGGTGCGCACGGTGTTCGTTAGAAAACATCGTGTGGCCTCTGTGAAGGTGAAGGAGGATGGGGAGCCGAGTTTGCGAAACGGGGTGGTGTCCTTGGTCCAGCTGGGATGCTCCAAGGGCTCTAAGTGAAGTGCAGTACAATGGAGGGCGTGAACAAACGCCAAGTGCCCACTGCCTCGCAACAGCTTTGACGCAGCCGCAGCCGAGTCGGTGATGAACTGGTCCTAACAAACTAAATCAAAGATGAGCTTCGCCTACTACTACATAACTCCTCAGGTATTCCCAGCCAAGTCGAACGACGACCTAGTTAAGATTGGTAATACGCAATAAGTGGAATAAAGCTGAAAACTCACAAACTTTATTAGTCGACTAAACGTAGGGAACAGTTTTCTCCTTATGGTAGACGACTACGGGGGCCCAAGAAATCCTCGAGACGAATGAGCCAACGGTTTCGATCGTCGAACTGATTTTCGCGCCAGATGCGAAGCCACGTCAACCAGGTAGATAGGTATCATGTGGCCCAGGGCGTGGGCCCGGTTGAGCAGTGGCTGGGCTTCTTGCTCATGAGGGCACGCAAAAGCCACAACTGCCAGCCAATCGGGGTTCTCGGAAAGATCAGCGTAGAGTTCGAAATCGTTAGTCCGCAAATTCGTGTTGTCGACAATGATAATGTCCAAGCCTTTGTTCCTTGGTCGTCTCAGTTCCTTCTCGCAATTGTTATAGCAGATCTCATGGGCAAGGCCAAGATTGTTCGCAACGAACACAAATTCTTCATTGACCATGAACAAGTGGTTCGCCGAAAAATATCACTTGTCAAGTGCCTTTCTCTAGCGTACGCGACGATCGCTTCTACGAGCGTCGTCTTGCCAGATCCCGGAAGTCCTCTCATCACAACGAGCAAGCGAGAACGGAAAAAACGTCTTGCGCATGGACGGCTTCCATGAATGGGTCCACGATCTCAGCCGCGATGCGGTTGTACGTGCGGCGAAACTCCTCCATGTCTTCTTCTTTTGGCCAAACGACAAATGAAGAAGAAATTGAAGGGGCGAAGAAAATTGGTGTGAACACACAAACAAACCTTCATGATGGGAAATGACCGCGTCACCGTTGTTTGCATCTATGACACGTGCTGGTGCACAGAGCGATTCCCGTAGTTTTCCACTTCAACCGTATCGGACAGTACATCGCTACAATAAATAGTTTTTGTTGGGTGTGACGGAGATACCTGCGAGTTCTCGGAACTGCTCCTGCACTCGTACAGCTTCGTTACTGTTGTAGTCATAAGTTGTTTAACGGGGACGAGCTACAACAACACTTCAGCAACACAACTGGTTTTCTCTTCTCACTCGGTGCTCGGATACTCCAGATCTACTCGATCCACATTGAGGAAGTGCTGCGAGAGCAACAATACATCTAGTAGACATGGCGGGCCAGATCAACAACAAGCGCGAGTGGGATGTCGTTATCAAATCTGTAATCGACGCTTCGCTTGGAGGTTGTTGGCGACACGACAAGTACGTCGTGTTCCTGCACGGGGTAGCTGGGTGCGGGAAGACTGCCTTTTGCGAGTTGCTAACCAAGCCAATGAGAAAGCAAGCACAAGGGCAAGTTGCTGTAACCGGACTTCACCGGCAAGTACGAATTTGTAGCAGCTCATTCTACCAAGTTTTCGGGCAAAATGTCGACGAGTCTACGGAACTGACAAGGGGAGATATTTTGCAATCCACGCAAGTTGCGGACGTGGTCATCGTCGACGATCGGAATCTTACGATAGTTGCATGGGCTCCGAACGTGGCAGAGGTTCTGGCGCTGTGGACGGAAAAGAGTGGCAAGGTGTCATGATCATGGTTACCTTTACGTGTCGTGACGAAAATCATGCCATAGAGCTTTCCAAGCGAACGTGGCAAGCCATTACAGATGACGGTGCTCGTCGTCAATACTACCAGTTGACACGTGGGGACTTGACGGAGGTTTTGCCGAATCTGTACACGGTTGATCCAGATGTCTAGGCTCCAGTACAATTCCGTTGAGGACGGGTAGCCTTTGGAATCACTAATAGTGCAGGCGCTGCCATCTTAAAGACGTTAATGACTTGCTTGCTTTCACTTGCCATTTATCCAATTCAGCATTGACAATCGTCGCTACCAATATCATTTACCAGGAACGAGATCACATCAACACCACAATTCTTGCGAATAGCGTATTGTATGGCAACTGTTTCCGGATTCTCACCAGTGGCTCAACATTGGGAAGCGAGTATTGCATTGGTAGTGGGCTTTGCTTTCCCAATGGTGTCGCATCGGTGCAGTAGATTGTATCTCAACATTGAACCAACATTGACATCATGCGCAATCTTAAAAAAATAATATATTACCCGTTTCCTCTCTCCTTCGTTCGCTCTCTCTCGTCCGCACGTAGCGTAGATCCTTCAAGGTCGGTCGCTCCTGAGACCGTGTCTCAAGAGGCAACTAGAGGCCGCTACGGTAGCGCTTGTCGTCGCTCTGGTGGCCATTCGTCAATCCGGTGGCCGGACAGCTCAGTATCGCAACGTGATGTCACGGTTGGGAAAACAGAAGCACCACTAGCGCTTGTCTCCATTGCGTCCAGTGTCCTGAACGCGATGTCCGTAGTCCGTATCGCCTGAGTAAAGTTGGTAACCGCTCGTTTTCGAACTTTCTTGGTCGCGGGCGTACTGTATAGCGGTGTCTCACCAGTGACTCAACGTTGGGAAGTGAGTTGGCGGTTTTTCACCGGTGACCCAACGTTGGGAAGCGAATTGGCGGTTCCACACCGGTGACTCAACGTTGGGAAGCGAGTATTCCTCGTTTGTTCACTCTTGCCTCAATCGGACGTACATCAAACAAGTTATTAAGATTGGTAATACGCAATAAGTGGTATACATTCGTTGGGTAGTTCTCCGAGGCTATCTACCGCATCTAGAAAGCACATTTGGGCTGTCGGTGGCCTCCACGACCACGTATATCGCCTCCGCTACGGCTACCACAACGCTTGAGTCGGTGTTCAATGCACCAGGATTGCTGTCCAGCGGCACGGTAGTGGATGTCAATCGCAAAAGTGCTGCAACTACGACTAATCGACTACTCCTAGTGGAGCGCGAATACCCCCCACCCCAATGCGGTCTCTGCCAGTGCCGTTACTGTACGTCACCGAGTCTACTTGACTAGATAAAAGGGTACGCAACGATGTTAGTTTAGGGTCGAAGGTGTCCCATTTGCATTGCGAATATTGCGGTAGCGTCGCATTCCCAAGCTTTTGCTCGGCTGTTCAAACATTTCCCGGTTTTCCCCGAAAGCTCGCTTTCGGAAGATTCCGCCAATCCGAGGCAAGCGTCGCCTCGGAAACGATCCTGATTGGCTGCGAGTTGGAAGATGCGCGGTTGAAGTTGAGTTCAAACGAACGGTCGCCCCTTGGAGCGAATTGGGCGCGGCCTTTGGCGGGAGAATTGGACGCCGCCCAAATCACACAAACCTCATTTCCAAATCTGCCGGCTCCGACTCACTCACTACCCAGCACGACGCAGGCCGCCATGCTGCGATTCGCCCTCAAGCCACACTGCGAACTGTCGACGTGCTGCTCGTCGTCATGAAGCGGTCGCCGCGCTGCTCGACGTGCTGCTCCTTGGCATGCTGCTACTCGGCGTGCTGCTCGACCTGCTACTACTCGGCATGCTGCTCGACCTGCTACTACTCGCCATGCTGCTCAACCTGCTACTACTCGGCGTGCTGCTCAACCTGCAACTACTCGGCGTGCTGCTCAACCTGCTGCTACTCGGCGTACTGCTCGACGTGCTGCTACTCGGTAGCTACTACTCGGCGAGCTGCTCGACATGCTGCTGCTCGGCGTGTTGCTCGGCGTGCTGATCGGGGTGCTATTACTCGGCGTGCTGCTAGTGGGCGTGCTGCTACTCGGCGTGCTACTACTCGACGTGCTGCTATTCAGAGCGCAGCTACTCGGAGTGCTGGTCGCCATCATGATGCGGTTATACTCGCTTCCCAACGTTGAGTCACCGGTGAGAAACCGTTGAGTCACCATTGAGAAACCGCCAACTCGCTTCCCAACGTTGAGTCACCGGTAAGAAACCGCCATACAATACGCTAGTGGTGTTTCTGTTCTCAACCATGACTCAACGTTGGGATACAGAGCTGTCCGCTGCAATAGCCATCTCATCCCACCTTACATAATGCAGCGCGTAGTGCCTTGCAACCTGCCTTAGTGTCGTTCTTACATGCGAAACCCCATAGTCGCGGCCCAAGACCCCTACAAATATAAAGACATTTGCTCCAAGGTCGCGGCTTTTGAACTTGATTTTTATTTCTGAGCCGTCTTGAATGGGATAAGATGACCTCGCGGCGATCCTTGTTATCCTGGTCGTTGACAAGTGGAAGATACCGTACGCGAACGATCCAGTCGTTGGCACTGTCCTTCGACACAGCCGGGTTGAGAGCCTCAGACAAGTAGGACCACTGGCCATGTCGTTTTTGTTCCACTGCGTGGTGTCCTGCTTGAAGCTGTCCTTAGACTTGGTACACTCGACCTTCTCCTTGATGCACGTCTCCTCCCCGTGTTGCGGACATACAGGTCGCGCACTACGTCGAAGAATTGGAAGTGCGTCTTGCTCAACGGCTTCTCGTAACGCTCTCCTCGCGCTCCACAAACTCGGTTTGGGCTTCTTTACGACACTGAACAGCTTAGAAAAGTTACGCATCCTGCTCACGACGGATGTTCTGAGCAGCATCACGCTTTTTCCGCTCCTCAGCACGCGGTGGCCTGCTGGGCAAGACGCTGCTTCAAACTCCTTCTGGCGGTATATCAGCGCGTTCACCTTGGTACGAACCCGCGCCTTCTCCAGCTCGCTCCAGACGGAGCGACTTGATGAACGTGTTGTACTCCTCAGTGTTGTACGGCGACTTCCTGCCGCTCTTCTGCAACTGACGAAGCTGCTCCGTAGCGGGTGCCTTCAAGGCGTTGGCGTCGCAGCAGCGGGTGCAACATGCAGCCGTACAGGAACGTCTGCAGCACCTTTCCGAGTCACCACGCAGGGTACGCTTGTCCGAGAAGTTCGGCAGAGCCTTGGGGTTCGAGCTTGAAAGGCCGGAACCATACTTGACACTCCGTCCGGTCTGGTCGCTGCGCGTCGTGTCCGGCAAGGGCTAGTAGGGTCAATATCCAATAGACTGGAGTCGCCGCCGAGCCTCAAAGCTCCAGTGACTCGCCGAACACCACGACGGCCCATGGCGGAATCATTTGGCAACAAGTACTGCAAGAGACACAATAGGGTGAACGCTATGTGGACTACGTATGTATTTTTGCTTTACTTTGAAGAGCTGCCATTGGTCGGCGGGTCGGCGACGGTTCGCTGTCTGCCCCAAATACAGCAATAAAATATATTGGCTCCAGTATGGTATCATCAAAAGATACTTCAGGTATCTTTTTGGTAACGATAGGGTTAACGATACAAGTTGCGATGGAGCGGCGAGCTATTCGTCGCCAAACAAACGGGTGGTGGAGCGACATCCGTCGTTGCAACGGAGCTATTATACCCAGGCCTCCATAATTGAGGGAATTGGACCTATACCCCTCGCTGTACCTCAATTACGAAGCTCGATCATACCTCAGTTAAGACTTCACTATTGATAGCACTAGTGCTGAGTATATTCGCCCTGCGAGTCTAAACGTACATACTTCTCTGTCCCACGAAATTAAGACCATTTCGTGCAATGTTCCCTAATTTGAGTTATACTAACACATGAAAGGCCGGAGTGCCCGCGTTGGATTGCTTGTGATAGTGCGCTCGTTGCTGTCTATTTTAGTTATTTACTACGAGGCTGTGTGAGCAGATAACAGCGGAAGAAGCGAAGCATTGCAAGACGAAATAAGGTTTTATTTCGTAATTCTCAAGATTTATAGCGATATTCAACCAAACTTTTGCGACGTGTTTACCATGTGGTATTGATGAATACCTCTACAGCTCAACAGTCAGAAACAAGCTGAACAGCCTCTATTAGGCGTCGCTTAACACGAGGTTTTATGGGCTGGCAGAGCGAATTGCTCCAAATGTCATCCAATCACCTGCTATTAGCCAATAGGATCGCTCTATTTATTTTGTGTGGTACACAAAAACCAAAATGGTCTTAATTTCGTGGGACAGAGAAGTACATACATTATGTATTACAGGAGGTAGCGGCAATAGTCACAGGTTGAAAATGAATATTTTTCAAATCACATAACAATGTGTTTTTACAGGACCTCGTATAAATACTGAGCTTTTCAAATCTATCCAACCTTCATACTTTATCCAAGTACTTTTCCGATCCGTCAGATTTGATTTACCTTCTGTATTGTATGGGCCTTCAGTAGTTGAATCATTGAACCTGTGACTATTGCCGCTACCTCCTGTATATCTGCCCGCTTTCACCCTGGAGTCCTGTACCAATAGCGATGCTTGATTTTACTATAGTTAGGGCATGACAAATCCCAAATCTGGCAAAAAAATAGTTTTTGACACCCGCACTCCGCACTAACTAGTGCTGCCAAATGCCAGCACCTCCAGTGCTATTCCAGCTGCCAACTTTGGCATTCACGATAGCTGCCGCCAAATAGAGCTCTTAAATTAAGTAAGGTAAATGCAAGTCGTATGCCGAGCAATTAACCCAAGTGAAGCCAGGCTTTATGTATCGACTACATGTAGCTAGAAGCTAGCCGGGCTCTGCTACGGGCCAGTGCTACTGCAGAAGTCAAATATGACGTCCTACTGGATTTCGCGGGGAGCCTCCAGGTAGCGACCATCAATGCCACCGAGTAAATACTCCCATCGCGGTGACCAGCGCCACAAAAGCAGACTGCGTCTCCTTCCTCTAGCAGATCCGCCTTAGCTGCACCGGTTGGGAATGCTCTGTAGCGGACACCATAGAATAGTTGTAGTTGTCTCTAGGCCAATGATCTCAGCAGGGCAGCATAAAGCGCTAGTCTCCTACTAATTACTTACGGGCGATTCAAACGCTCCAGCGGTTTTGTGGCACCAACATTCCCCAACACTGCCTCAGTAAAGTCGGATTTCTCGATCATTAGTTGGGAACGCGACGAGTACCGGCAGTCCCTCACCGATTTCTCACTCGAAGGCATTATGCATGCGAAGCAGTTCACGCGATTGAATGCTCTAGCCGAAAGAGCTTAAAATATACTTAAAGTAAGTATACTTTTCCCAATTTCACCTTCATACCTCGCGGTACCTCGCGTTAATTGTCTTTTGCCCCTCAATTAAGCTAATCGAGGGGTTGAGGTATGATACCTCAATTATGGAGGCCTGTTGATGCGTGAAGCCACGTCAGGGCGATGGGCGGTCACACGTTTTAGGATTCGCGACTGCTAAAAGCTGTATACATTTGAATCCCGCAGAAACCTGTTCACAGCCACTTTCCCCTACAAACAGCATTGTGGCGTACGAAAGGTCCAAGCGAGTCTCCGCATAGTAAAACCTCCGCTAGAGCAATCAATTTGTTTGGGCCGTCGCTGTCAAAAGGGGCGGACCGGTCTCAACTCAATTACCGCTCGTCTTGTGTTTTTTGTGTCTTGTTCTTGCAAACTTTAAATTGAGCACCCATACAAAAGTGCTTCTTCACTATGATAATTCGTGCTCTGTCGGTACTTGTTACCGACAGAGCACGAACTTCCGTTACGATCACACATCAAAGCCATCGCGTGTCGAGCGCAGCTACACCGTCGCCACTGGTGGGAATCGATATCGACCAGACAGTTCACAGTTGAAATATTGCTGCTCTCGCCACCAATGGCCCAGAATCGACCACCAAGTCCAATGAGCAGCGACGTGGCAATGCCAGCAATTCCACCAAACAATGCCAAGCGTCCACGCAAGCGGCCGTCCAAGCGCTTCCTGTGGCGAGAAGACCAGCATCTTCGCTTCGTCGCCGCCATCTTTGACCGTGCGTTGCAATGGCAGAGAAGCAGATTCATCAACTTACAGCGTTTTGAGATTTTTATGACAGTCGGGCTCAAGAACGCGACTCCGAAGGCTTTGCTGCCTGTACGTGCCCTCCTGTTTACCATCCTTGACACCTCAAAATGATCCACGAATTCACCTCTTCTTACTGCAGTTGATGCACAAGTCGGACCCGGACACGGAACTCACGACCGAACACCTCAAGTCGCACCTGCAGAAGTACCGACTCAACTACGAGCGGTCCCGTCGTGAGTTCAAAGAGCTTTGTGAACGAGAGGCCAAGCGCAGTCGCAAGCGTCAACGACGTCGTGATCGGCACCAATTGCGTGGCAACAGCGCGTACATGTTTCAAGTCAAGCCGCAAGCCACGGAAGGCGAAGAACATGCCAGCAACGCTAGTACTGCCATGGAGGAGGCGACACCGTTTGCTGTTCAATACCCTGGTGACTGTATGGCCCTACAAGAACCCGATAGTGAGGTCCCTGCCATGCCGGAGCTCACCGACTCGCAGTGGCGCACGTTCAGTATGTTGATGTCGGCTCCTCCTCCTGACTTTGGGGCCCTTTCGATTCAGACCCCTCAAGACGGTCGGTTCATCGAGCCGCGAGTCCAAGAGGAGCTGCGGCTGCAGATGCATCAAGCGATGCAAGCGCAAATGAACTTCCATCGCCAAATGCTCACGCGCAAGGGGAGCTGGCGCACGATCTACGTCGACAAAACTGGGAGGCGAGAAGTTCTGGTAACGTCAATTATTATGCGCAGGAGCAGCTTGTGTGGGCCGGGACTCAACAAACTCACCAGCAGCAATCGGAAGCTCTCCGACTGCAGCAACAGCAGATGGATCGACACAGGCCACCGCAACAGCAGCCTCCGACCGCAGCACGAGAAGAACCTCTGCCAAACATCTCGCAGCCGTCGATAGTATCCGCACAGACTGAAGAATTGCCTGATACGAAGAGCGACGCTGTCGACGGGGATCTCTCTCGATGGGATCCTTTCAACGTTGGACTGGAAAGCGACGACCTCTTTGACTTTCTCAAGGCGTAGGACGTATCCGTTGACACTTTTCATGTTGAGTCCCCAGAATTGCATGCAACTTAGCATCACGTTGAGCTGTCCCAGTTGATTGAGATTCGTAGCGTCCGCTTGATTTGCAGTACGCAAGATTAGGCTTGTTCATTATTGCAACGGCATCAGCACTACGCCGTAGGATTGAGGAACCCAAAGACATCGTCATCGTCGGGGTCTACGGTCAGGCTAAGTCGGCTCCAGCTGGTCAAGTCCACACCTCCATCGGGATCCATGCTCTCGTCTGGTTCCCTTAACCGAGTCTCAGGCTGCGAACCGCCCATAGAAATCAGTACTGCTTCATGCTGCTGTGGGAAAAGGTTCTGCTGTTGCTGGTGCAGACGGCCGTATACTTGTTCTTCCTGCTGTCGAAGCTGCTCTGCGTTGGCCCAAGCCTGAAGAAAACTCGCGTTTTCAACCTCCTGAAGCTCATTAACGTTGCTGTCAGCGCCGATACTACTCATTCTGCTTGCCCACGAAAGACCTGAGGCCTCCTCGACACTTCGCGTAAGCAACAACTCCCGATGAAAATCCATCCGCTGCTGCATGGTCCAGTGCATTTGCTCGGTAGTGTCTGGTGGCAAAATCGCATCCATCGGTGCAGCTTCCACTAAGCTTACACCATCGTCGCTGTTTGTTTCATCTGCTCGGCGCTGTGTATGTCGATGGTGCCGCTTGAAACTCCGTGTAGCGTGCTTCTCATTGAGTTTCTGCACCTCCAGTCGCGATCGCTGGTAGTTGATCCGGTACTTCTGTAAATGCGACTTGATGTGCTCCGACGTGAGCCCCTCGGTCGGGTCTTTGGCTTCCATCAGCTGGTACCAACAACATCGTTAGTGGTGACTACACTTGTGTCGAATTGATACGACCTTACCGCTAGTAGATCTTTCGGAGACGCCTTCTTCACGCCCACTGCCGGAACAAACGCGCAATTGTCACCTCTCACTCTTACTGCCAAGTCCTCAGAAACGTACGCTCGAAGACAGCAGACACGAATCGGAGATGCAGGTCTTCGGTCCACACGAGTCTCCTCGTCTTGCGCTTGAGCTTGCCCTGGGCAACTGTACTAGGAGTCCGGATGTCTCGTGTCGAGTCCGGTGTAGCATTTCGTGCCTGTGAACCGTCCGCTTCGGCTTTCAAGCCAAACGCTTCAGCGCTGGACGACTGACTCATTCGATCGACTCTGATTGTTGAGATGTGTATGTCTACGGCGGGACACGGTCGTAGACTGCAGTTTTGAGTGGTATCCTGTACGCCTCAACCGCCCCCAAGATGCAGGGGTAGCGCGTGCCACGCTTTATTCAGTTGCAAGCGGCCTCTGTGAATCTCCATCGCTGCAGATCTCGGACGATTGGCAAACAGTTCGTGATAACCAGTCATGCTCCGGAGCACTTCAACGTGCGTCGATTGGGCTTTTTTCCTTCCTATTCGCGACGAAGCCGTGTTCACTCGCCGACTCTGCATTTCGGTATACTATCGTGTACTCGAGCGCAACCACCAACTGGTGAAGGCGCTGCATTCTCCAAGCAAGAAGCCCCGGGGAATGAAGTAATCGCAATATCCCGAAGCCCGCGGACTGACGCTCAGTGACAGCCGCCTGGACATCCTTACGTCAACGTATCGTGTGCCTTGACGTCGTTGGTAAGATTTACTCCATGCAGAAGTAACACTCCGAGTCGATTAGCTGTCCAGACTGGTCCCGTAGCTCAAGTCAAACAACAGCGTACATACGGGTCCACTTTGCTTGTTCTACGAGCGAAGTGAGACCAGACGCTCCGCGGTGGTGCCCTCACACCGAGAGATTGTGAGTCCATATCTGGATGGTGCTGGCTCCCAGCATGAACGTAACCCGTGAAGCAACGCTTACCCACTGGGCTCAACACCAATTACGAATGCTAAGCCCACAGCCTCAAGCCACGCGCTGTCCATTGCATGAGTCATGATTCACTTCCACACGTTGCATCCCACCTACCTTGGCTCTCTAGCATACCCACGGACCCTGTCTCCATTACCCAATTTGCAGCCTCAGCCATGCATCAGAGCTCCGACAGTCCAGCGACGGCAATGCTGGGGGCGTCGGCGTCGTCTTCGAGTGTTTCGGCGGGCCCCAGAAAGGTGAAATTGAGTGATTTGGAGCTGCTCCAGCGAGTGCAGCGCGTGGCCGTGCCAACTGGAGCCATTGATCTCCGAGGACTCTCGGCTGAGCGAGGCTGGAAACGAGTGAGAGCTGGTGTCACTGGTGGCATGAGTATGTACTTCCGAGTACTTCCTGCAGCCACAACTCCGTTCCAGACGCAGCAGTGCCAAGTGGTTATCGGGGGTGATATTGAGGCTCAGACGTCGGAGCTGTTCTCACTACTGCGAGCTCCGTCTGAGAGCGAGAGCAATGCACTGCTACGATCACTGTACGGCTCACGCTTCATCTACAGCTCGCTATTGCACGCTGTTCCCAGCTCCGAGCAAGACGCACTACTCTCACCTCAAGGAAGCGGAACTGCTGGAGAGCAACTTATGGTACGCACAGCCAGTTTTACCAGTACAAGACGGCTGAATCCCTTCCGGCGTCGAGCATCCACTACTACTGCCCCTGCATCTGAATCCAGAGCGACGTCGGACTTGCTCCGTTCAAGCCACGGAGTGAAGAACGAGCAATGCTGCTACATCGAGCTCTTAACACCCACACCCGCGGGCTTCACAATAGTATTTCGCTCTGTAGCTGCTGCGGAGGTTATGGCGGGCAAAGCTCCACCCGAGCGGGTGGTCGCACTACACCCGATTTCGGGCTGGCTGACAGCAGAACCTGCGCCTCATACCCCGGAACACTACGAATTGCCTTTCAAGCAGGGTTCCCAGGGGCTCTGCCTGGTGGATGCGACGCACGGGTGGCGGAAGGTTGGCTGCTGTTTATCGCCAAGGGGGTCTGTCGATTCGAGAAGGTGCTTCGCCGCCGAAGGCACCAGCCACTCACAGCACCTGGACGACTATGGCAAGTGTTGTTGAAACCATTCCAAGCGCTAGGAGCTGAAGGTTCTGCAGATACGCACCACAATTGGCACTGTATCGCCTGTACACGGGCCTTCCTCCCGACACTGAGCAAAACTTGGCGACGGTGTAACTTGTGTGCGTACCGAGTGTGTTCCAGTCCGCCATGCTGCTCCAACGAGCGCGTGGCCATTTACAGCCGCTACGTTGCTCCATTGCTGGTTTGTGCTCGTTGTCGCGAGTGCATCGAAGACCGCAGCAGTCACTACGGCAGTGGGGACCAGGCTGCAACGGGAGATATTCGCTACGCCGGCCTCAGTCTTCGTTTCGGCCTCCGAGACAATGACGCTGAACCGGAGCTTGAACTCGATCCGACTGTCCCGAACCGATGGGGTCGATCGCTTCACGCCGATCCAGTGCAGGATCCAGAACGAAGCGAAGAGCACTGTCGGACCCGGCGCCAGTGCTGGGGTTGGCTTTCTCGAGTTCTGGAGAAGACCACAGCGCGTCGGGGGCTGCACCAGATAGTATGGCAAAGAATTAGACACTTGATCCAAGGTCGATGAGGCTCTGGCCTGGAGCGAAACATCGATGGCACCACCGTGAACTGTTGAGCAAATGTCTGGTCTCGTTTCGTCATTCCCGGGGTCGTAAGGAAAAGATATCACTCGTTGCGTGGTGGGCATTTGTTTGGTGTTAGCAACAATTTATGGTCTAGTTACCAATGGGCATTGCTCACACGTTTGAAGCGGACTCTCTGTGTCCCTCACACGCGGGGAGTGAGCTCTGGGAGTTGTGCGAAGGTTCTAGCAGGAAAATACGACTTCTAAGTGAGACGAAAGTAGTGGAAGAGCAAGTGGCGAGCATGGAGAGGACAAAGGAGCAGGGATATTCACTCTATCCGTTGATAAACAAGCTTTCTGGAGGTTGAGATCTTCATGTTGAAGTGGTCGGGTTGCTCTGGAAAACTTGACTGTCATCGGTCTTCGCCTCAGGAAAGCCGCTCAAAGCTGTACCTGTGAAGGGTGGCCAAGAGTATGTCAAACGCCATTGCCCTTCTTCCTAGCAACTGGGGCGTGGCATAATACTAAAACTTCCATCACCGCCTAGTGTTCAATTTTCAAGGATCTGGTCCAGGATAGGATAGCCGCACTCTGACTGAACTAATAAGTTTCCAGTACCCTGTGGTCGGAACACTTGAAGGTCACACTCAAGTCGACTGAGCCACCCGATCTCCCATTACAGCGTCGAGGAACGTTCAGCAGTTCTCGAGTCTCTGGGACGTCTCACTTTCGATTCTACTCCGTCGGTCGAAAGCAAGCAACAATCCACCCGCACCCATCAGGTCTCACACACAAAAGCCGTGTACCTCCACAACGTATGGCGACTTCTTCCTCTGAGCCGCCACCTAAACATGTGAAGCTCCGATATCGAGCATTGGCCTATGTTCGTCGCTTTGGACGGCATCGCCGATCTCTCCAACTCAGAGCCTCGAGTCAACGAAGCTTTGTCGATACAGGAGGAACTCGTCCAGTGGTTCGACGACTTGGCAGTCGAAGGAGCTTCGCCGACTCCGGCGGGGCGATTATCCGACTTTCCAGCAGACGCAGCTTTGCAGATGCGACCGGACCAGACTCGGGGATCAACGTGGATGCTCGACGGAGCAGCGAAGTCGTCTCCGTGCTTGGAGACATCAAGATCAACGCACGGAGCAGTCGAAAGGGGACCCGCAAAACCGCAAGCGACGACATCGGTTCCTAGCATCGCTGCGCAATCATAGAGGGCACCGCCTTCGACTGCTCTGCGGTTGTTGCGTGAAGCAGGACGTAATGAATCCGGCGGAGCCGTCGTCTTTCACTGGGGCGTAGGCTTTGACGACAGCTATCACCAGCTCTCAAGTCACCAAAGACTCTCCAACGGTACCAGATTTCGCCTCGAGCTATGCGGATTGCATGTTACATCTCACAACAAAGAGCCATCGGAGTTTGTCGACATCAGCTCGGTTGGCGCGCGTGTGAACAGCTTTGACAGTGGTTTTGGGGTTACCTGTGCAAGGCCGCCACCACTGGGTTTAGCGCCAACGCGCCAGCCCTCCACACTCCAGCTACGTTCACGAGACAGAACTGGTAGTAGCAAACTCACACTTAACAGCGGGTTCTCGTCCACAGGTTTGAAACGTAAAGCGCCCTCATCGACATCGTTTCCATCCTACACGCCAACCACCCCACCATCGCCATATATGAACGACGTTTTGGCAGCTGGAACCTTCAGCATCACACGAGCTCGTTCACGAGTGTCTGTCGGGTGCAACGGGTGGGTCCTGAACGATGACGATATGTCAACTGTAGGCTGGTATCGACGTCGGAGCAGTGGAGAAGTCAAACCGCCTACGAGCGTCACACACTTGGTACAAGTATCCGAGAGTTCACGAGAGAGTGAAGTTGATTTTGACAGGGAATTGTCGCCCAAGCGATTCAAGGAGAGTCCTCGGGCCTCGGACACAACGAGAGGGGCATCGTCACCTTCGGCTCCACTATCAGTAATGACTTCTCCCAAACCTGCTACCTCGCGCGGTTCGCGTGTCTCCATCTTACTTTTGAGCCAGGACTCTTCATCGAAGGGAAGGCAGCGCTGGCTTACAAGCACAGGGATGACTTTGGTGCCGTTGCCGACGTCTCCTCCACCTACATTTGCTTCGTCACGAGGTTTGGCGGTTCAAACGTACGTTTCCGCCTCAGGAAGTGCCGACTGTGGACCACCAACCAAACGACGACGCAGTACTGGGAGCTCGTCAAGCAGCAGCAGCGATGAAGTTTTGAGTCCCCACCACGAAGAAAACACCAGCTTCACTGCCCGAGTCAGTGCGAGTTTGCGTCTGACTCGGTCGCACTCTCCACGGTCGCTACAAAGAGCGCTTTCACGTGGAACTCGTCAGGGGAAAAGTCCACGGAGTCGGAGTCGAAGTCGAAGCCGAAGCATGTTTCATATCGGCTTCAAGAACAAGTCGGCGCCGACCCCTTCAGCTCCGGTGACATCCGTGCCGTCCATCGTCTTCATCGACTGCCCGCCGTAACATCGATTTAACAGGGCAATTCATCAACTTGGATCGACCAAGACTTCGCGAGAAGCTTCAAAGGAAGAGCTTCAACGTACACGCGCACGACGTCCCAACCAACGTATTGAGAAGCCTTTGCTCTGCAGATAAAATGCAGCCACTTTTTGTTTGACATCGTTGTCATCTCGTGTATGACCGATCTTGTTCAGCCCTGAAAATGACAGTTGGGCTTGATGAAGAAATAGTTTTCTAATCATGAACGAATGGTACAACGAGTTGAAGCGCAACATGGGCGTAGACGTGAGCCGTGAGTGAGCTCAGAAAGCCGGACACTGCTGTAAAAATCTTCTCTCTGACACGTCCGCTTACAAGTCGGCAAGCACATCCTGTCGAGAGATACGGAGCAGTGATATACACACGTCTGAGTCAGTCGGGGCCGCGTGCGCTTGTGAATCACCGGCACTGATTGTGGCAGCGGAGACCGTGGTAAGGTTGGTGCATGTAGCTTGTAGACTCAGCAACTTTGAGCATTGCTGACCGCCTTGGGCACTGCGAAGTCGCGCGTGGTAAAGCTGTACATTGGGGGCCTCACGTGCTTCGTTCAACAACAACCGACTGCTTGTAGCCGACACGTACCCAAATCAGCCAGAAATCTTTCAGAGATGCGGACCGATGGCGATGCGCTGCAGACGATGGCTGCGTTGTGGATGAGCTGAGCGCGGGCATCTCCTCTCGACTATAAAACTGTGGCTTTTGGCTCAGAAGCATACGGTTCACCTCTCGTGCCGAGTTGGTTTGCGGCAGCTTGAAGGAGATGCATTCCCACCGTGGTAAGGATTAATCCGTGCCGAGTCGTTCCTCTCTGCTCTTGGCCATTCCACCTTTCTCACTTTGCAATTGGCCTTCTCACACTCACGTCTCAAATCTCAAGTCTCCCCGTCCCAAGCTTCCACCATGGCCAAGAAGCCCTTCTTCACCTTCGAAGACGCCAAGACGTCCTTCAACCTCTTCTGCTGCATCTACGGCATCGGGACACTCGGAATGCCGGGCAACTTCGCTCGGGCGGGCCCAGCCATCGCCGTGGTAGCCATGGCGTTCATGGCGTTCGCCAACGTCTACTCGTCCGTAGCCATGTCCAAAGTGATGCTGCTCTCTCCAAGCTCCGTCAAGACCTTCGGAGATCTCGGAGAATGGGCTATGGGTCAAACCGGTCGGTGGCTCTGTGTGGTCTCGCAAATGGGCTCGTGTCTGCTCATCCCGTGCGTGTTCCTGGTTCTCGGCGGCTCCTTGCTTGACGGACTCTTCCCAGACGCCTTCAGTCCCACAACGTGGATCATCTTCATGGCCCTCATGGTGCTACCAGTGTGTCTCGTGCCGACACTTAAAGAAGGCTCCGGTGCAGCTTTCGCCGGCTGTCTGGGCACCATCCTGGCCGACATTATCGGCGTGGCCGTCGTCATCCACGGCATGCGTGGCCACCCGGACATCCCGTTCCCAGAGCTCAAGTTTTCACAGGTGGCTGGTGTTTTCGGTAACTTGTCACTCGCTTACGGTGCTGGCATTGTCATCCCAGATCTCCAGCGTCAACACAGCGATCCGACCCGGATGCCGCGAGTTGTGGGGTCACGGTCGCCCTCATCTCGTGTCTCTTCTTGGTGCTGGCCAGTACAGCGTACTCGGCTGTGGGCTGTCAGATCACGGGGAACCTGCTCTTCACCATTTACCCAGACGCGGAGACCGGTCTCACCACACTGGGGTTCGCTCCACGATGGGGGACAGTCGTGCTGGCCTACATCTTCATGCAGCTACACATCACCATCGCCTTCTCCGTCATCATCAATCCAGCCTTCTACATCGCTGAACGACTGGCTCTAGGTATGCACAAGAAGAGACCCAGCGACCTGGAAAACCCTAGCAACTATGTCGAAGCTGCGACGCCGGACGTGGCACAGGCAGAATCGCATCGGAGTTCCAAGATGTCGTACGTGTCGGTGGCTGATGCTGAGAACGAACACAGAGGTGACGTGGAGGGGGAAATGGCCGAGTACCGTGGAGGCGCCAACACGATCAAGTACGTCTCGCTGCGTATTCTCATGATTGTTATGCTGGTCGTGCTCTCGATCATCTTCAAAGACCATTTCTCCGACTTCGCAGATTTCGTGGGGGCCTCGTGTATAACCGTGAACTGCATCCTGTTGCCGATCATCTTCTATCTCATCAAGGCGTGGGAACGTATTCCAATGTACGAGAAGGTGCCGGCCATTGTTGTCACTATCGTGTGCTTCGTCCTCGGATGTTACGTGACGTACACCACTGGCAAAAGCTTGTTCGCGCCCACGGACAACGACGCCGCCTTCCCATACTGCTCGGCCACGTACGAGAACGACGTGTACTACAACTACACGGCCGAACACGAGTCGTAAGGAGTAGTTGCTGCGGACGCTCGCTGTTTTAATCTTTTCCCCCATTTCACTTGAAACATATACGTAGTAAAACACGCTCATCCTGTTGCCACCAATCCGATACCTCATGCATTAGGTTGTGCATTCATCTTCGTCGGGACTTCTCCAAACCGCGTAAATGACAGACATCATTTTGAAACCACGAAACCGAGACCAGCAGTAGTAGCGCTAGCAAAATGGTTTGGAAACACAACCAATCCATGCAACGGCCAATCTCCAGCCAATGCTATTCATTCGTCGGTGCTAATTGTCTCCACGTGCTCCTCAGCTGAGCCAACCGAGCGGAGTGGCGCGTCTACAACATCCAATTCTTTCAGTGGTGTCCCTCCGAGCCTCACTTTCCGTCACCCACACACCGCCCTCCTTCGCCAGGAACAGCTTCAGGTCAGGAGCAGGGACACTTGAAAGTCCACTCCGTCTGCTTGATCGCTTTCTTCAACTCCGCTACCAACTGACTTCAGTTGCACCAACAAATGCACAGATGACCTTCATCTCTCCAACTCCCATCAAAGCACTTCAACTTTCAATTGGTCAAACAACATCTTTGTTGCCTGGTTGCTCGACATTGTCGATTTCAAATGTCGTCTCGCACTCCAGCAGCAGCAAGCAACCTCGTGTAAAATCTCCATGCACGCTTCAGCCACTTTGCTCGCGGTTGATATCCATTTCTCCACGCGAAAGTCATACCAACAGCCGCCGACCAAGCTCTGAAATGGCAACACGAGCTGACGCACACGCTCTCCAGCCAAATTTACGTGTCTCCGTTAGGTTCGCACTTTGTCTTTTCATAAGTGCGCAGCTGAGTCTGATTCTCGCGTGGTCCACACTGTCTACCGCCCCTGCAATCTTCGATCTCCGTGTATCCATTCTGCGAGGTTCTCGCGTGGTCCACACGGGTGCAAAACGACTGGCCTCGGGCCTTGCTGGGCGTCGCGCCGCCGCCGCCTTTGCTGTCATTCCAACAGAACGGGAGATCGGAACCAGAGCTTAAGATGGTCAAGAACGTGCGCATCACCTACCGCCGCCGGCACTCGTACGCCACCCGGTCCAACGGCATCAAGGCCGTCAAGACCCCGGTACGTCCTCCGCGCAGAGAGCAGAGACAGGGACGCGCTTGTGACACGTCTTTTGACATTTGTGGCGTCTTGTTGACAGGTGGCGTGCTCGTCGCCCAGTACCGCAAGAAGCGCGCGGCTGGCCCCAAGTGCGGAGACTGCAAGCAGTCGCTCAAGGGCATCAAGCACCTGCAGTCCAAGGAGTTCAAGAACGTGAGCAAGACCCACCGCACCGTGGCCCGCGCTTACGGCGGCTCGCGTTGCGCCACGTGCGTGCGTCAGCGCATCGTGCGCGCCTTCCTGATCGAGGAGCAGAAGATCGTCAAGAAGGTGCTCATGGAGAAGCTCAAGAAGAGCAAGTCGGCCTAAGCGACTACTTCTCCTGGCGGACCCCGGTCCGAGCTCCTTTCTTCCCGTGTGGCTAAGGTACTAGCTTAATGCAAGTTTCAACGCCGCGTTCTGCTACGAACCGTCCACTTCCGTCCACACGCGTTGGCTCTGCATTGCGGTATTTTGTATCTGGTCTTGTGAGTTTTAGCCCGGACAGGTTGCAGGTGCAGGAGAGCTGCGAGACTGGGTTTTTCTTGTCGTGGTTGAACGATTGGAGCTTCAGTAGGTGAAGCTGTTGGTGATCGCAAATTTTTATGGTTGGAAGCTTCAAGTGAAGTCTCGCTTTCAGAAAGCGAGAATGCGGCCTTCTCTTCAACAAGCATACGTGGTGTTTTCTTCCAACGATGAACGCGTTTCATGTTCCTATTTTCTACTACAGTACTACAAACGCTACCGTGGTATCCATCCTCCTTCGCTTGACTTTGAGTAAGAATCACCCGAAAGGTAGTTTTGGTCGGGACTGAGGCTTTTCCAGTCCTCAGTCAGGCGAAAAAACCTTTCGGGTGGTGCTAACCTCTGGTATGTTCTTCCAATTGGTCTTGTTACCGGTACGAAAAAGTTTGTTGCTACCAGTTTATTTCGTCGCTTTTACTACATCTTTCACCACGATGCGGGTTGTTGTCGTCGAATAGGTGCATGTCGTGGGTCTCAGTCAACTGGAACTAGCGCATTCTGGTCAATCACAACTTGCCCCACTACTTCTCGCGCTCCATCAGCAGGAAATAGCCTCGTCAAATTCCTCCGTGCAGACAGTTTGCTCTCTGCACTTCTTCTATCAGCTATAACGCAAACCTCCAAGACGTAGCTAGCAACCACCCACGCAGCGATGAAATGGATGAGCAAACACAAGAAACGCAAATTCCCTTATGTCGGCGTTGGGACTTTCCAAGGCCACAACAACGAACACAGACATCCACTCAAAGCTACAGAAACGGGATTAGTTGGAAACACACAACAAAATAGGAGTACCACCACTTTCTCCACCTCCACCAACACATACACTGGTGCCTAGCTTGTCGATCGTCGATCCGAATCTCCACGTCTTCCTCTGATAAGCCAACTATTAATAAGTGAAGTGGCGCATTTGCATCATCCAGCCTCCATCCCGTCACTCACGCACCGTTCTTCTTCTTCCCCAAAAGAGCTTCAGGTCACGAGCAGGACACTTGATCATCCTATCCCTCTGCTTAATCAATTCCTTCAGCTCCGCCACCCACTGATTTTCTTCGATATACACCAAGGTCACGCAAATTCAGCCACACCGACTATCGCAAAGAGGACCCTTATCTCTCCAATGTCAACAAAACCTGTCCGCCCAGATGACGTATAAGGCCGTATTTCTTTTCATCCAATCACATTTACCTGTCCTTTATATCATCTCCTCCACAGTATCTCATTACCCATTCCGCATTCTCACGCATCCTCCCAGGCCGTCGAAGGCGTCGTGCGGCGCCGCGTGTCCCGCGCCCCCAGCCTTCCACCCCTCGGTAACCTACCTCATTCTACAGCGCAGACGCTCCTCTATCGATAGGTACCCCATTCACCCGCCACAAGCCGCGCAGAATGCAGTTCCAAGACCGAGAACACGTCGAGGCGCTGCTGGCCTCGCTCGTGCAACGACTGGACGTGGCCGACGCCTCCCTACGCTACACGCGCGTGTCGGAGCTGTACGCGGCGGTGGCATCGCTCAGTCGGCAGCTCTCCGCCGAGCGGTTCGCCAAGGCGCTGGCCCAATTAACCCCGCAGCTCTACAAGCGGCTGCAAAGGGTCCTCGGAGAGCGCGCAATTGGGCGCTTTGCTGGCCATTGAGCGCCTCATCGACGTGTCCAACGAGGACCAGTTTATCCGCTTCGTCAACTACGTGCGCTACTTTCTGCAGCAGCCGCAGACGAGCCGACGAGCGCTCTTGGCCGCGGCCTCCGCCATGGGCCAATTGGCCGCCTCCAGCGTCAGCGGGACGCTCGTGGCTTCGTTCGTGGACTTTGAGGCCAAGCGCGCCTTCGAGTGGCTGCAGGAGACGCAGCCCGCCGCCAGGAATGAGGCGCTCGTGAGCCAACGCAGACTCGCGGCCTGTTTCGTGCTGCGGGAACTGGCACAGGCGGCACCGACGCTCTTTCACGTGAACTTAACCACCTTCTTCCAGAGCATCTGGGGAGCTGTGAGGATGTGAAGGTGGAGATACGGGAGGCGGCCACCAGTGCGTTGGCGGCGTGTTTGCAGCTCATTACGAGACGACAGACGCGGCATCGAGTGCAGTGGTATTGTAAGGTGTATGATCAGGTGTTTGAAGGGTTAACGCTGCGTTCCGGCTCGAGCTCTCCGTCGAGTAACGGCCAGGTGTTGGCGTCCTGGGAGTGTGCACATGGATCTTTGTTGGTGATTGGGGAACTCATCGCTAACACGGGCAGGTTTATGGTGCCGAGGTTTCGAGAGGTGTGTGATACCGTGCTGATATACAAGGACGCAAAGGATAAGCTCGTGAGTCGCGCCGTGTCGACGTTGCTGCCGCAGCTGGCCGAGTTCTGTCCGGGAGCCTTCGTACAGTATTATCTGGATGTGTGTGTGGCTCACTTGACCAAACGGATATTGGAGTATTCGGCGACAGCGTCGGAGCGCGGTGTGGCTTTTCTAGCTATGGGTAGACTTTCCTTGGCTGTGGGGGATGCGTTGCTGCCACATCTTCCGCCCATTCTTAGGCTGGTGAAGGAGTCGTTGGCGCCACATAGAGGGAACAAGCGCAAGCGGACAAGGAACAAGTTTTTCTGTGTGCAAACGCTCACATGTGTGGCGAATATGTCGCGTGCTCTGGGACCGCGATTCGAGCCATTCTTGTTCCAGGAAGGGGTTTTAGAGACGATGATGATTGGCGGGCTTAGCGACGAGCTGATTGAATCTCTGGCTGAGGTCGTTGCCAGTGTACCAAGCGCTCTTCCGTTCGTGCAGGAACGATTACTGAACGAGATCTCCGCAATTCTGCGAGGTACGCCATTTTCACTCGGAAGTGGTAGCGGACCATATCCACCGGGGAGTATCGGCGGGGCTGTCAGTTCTACCAATGGAGATGGTAGTGAAGTAACTCTAGACGCTTCATATTACGACACTGCAAGCGAAGCCCTACCTGTGAAGCAGACGGCTGTACAAGCCATCTTGTCGTCCATGAAGCGTGGGTTCTCCAGTATTGAAGATGACCCAGGAAGCGGGAGTGGCTCTTTGATGATCAAGGGCGAAACAGGTGATGAGATTCATACTATCCTGCTGTCCTTGCGCACGCTGAGCTTCTTCGATTTCAGTGGAAGTTTCTGTTTGCTGCCGTTTGTGTGCGACTGCGTTGCTCTGTATTTGAAGAACCCGGATGCACGAATTCGAAAGCAAGCAGTTATCACTTGCAGCAAGCTCCTACTCCCTTCACCTGAATCTTCGGACACAGCATTGATGTCTTCGTGGCGACACGTCAAGAAGCGAGGACCAAGTGGACGTGTTATTGATATCGTTCTTACGCAACTACTTCAAGTTGGTATTTCGGATATGGATGTTGCAGTGCGGAGAAGCGTTGTCGAATCGTTGGATACACGCTTTGACGAACTTTTGAGCCAGGAGACACACTTGAAATTAGTGTTTTTGCTGCTGAACGACGAGAACGCTAACATTCGCGAACGCTCGATGCAGTTGCTGGAACGGTTGGCACCTCGTAACCCGGCTTTCGTGACACCATCGATGCGCCGGGTTCTTATCCAGTTGGTCACCGAGTTGCAGCATACATCTGATCTTCGTATGCGCGAGGATAGTACTCGACTTCTCGGGCACTTGATTCGTGGCGCTCAGCATTTGGTTGACCCATACGTTGTGCGTATTCTGGAAGTGCTTCTCCCTACTCTTGTGCGAGGAAATGCCCCGCTAGCAATGGCAGTGTTGGTGACTCTCGGCGAGCTGGCGCTAGTGTCCCGCACACAAATCGCGGCGTACGAGCGCTATCTTTTTCCGCTTATCATTCATACGTTGCAAGATCATTCATCCATCGAAAAGCGGCAAGTGGCCTTACAGACTCTAGGCCAACTCGCTGGCAGTACAGGATGCGTGGTGCGTCCGTATCTGGCATCGCCCAAGCTGCTAGAGATTTTTCTTAGCCTCTTGCACCACAATGTGGGTAGTCCGTGGTCTTTGAGGCGGGAGGCAATGCGAACGATCGGCATTCTCGGCGCTTTGGATCCGTACAAGTACAAGTTGTGCATTTCGCGTGCGTCATTGCGACAAGCCAATGAAGTCGCAAATACGACCAGCTTGACACCAAGCACGGAAAACGAGGAGGTGAGCGCCGACAGTACCGCGCTCGGGGTCCCGAAGACGATAAGCAGCACGTTGACGTCTCAGTATCCGACGCTGGATCTCGACTTGAAGGCGCTGGGCTTGAATATTAATCTCGCTAGCTTCGACCGCAAGGCAACTAGCGATGCATTGGACGAGAAACAACAGATCGAGCTGCAACTTTTTACTGCTGCACCTATTGGCACAAGGAAGCTTGATGCCGCCACAGCAGTCGGGGCATTGGGCGTCGGGTCGCAATCGTCTCACCCAGCAAGTGGTGCTGCTGGTGTCTCTGCTGGAGCTCCAGCATCGTCGCTGACGCCCTCTTCTCGAAAGAAGCGACAAGTTGGCTCTATTGGTATGAGCCTAGGCGACAATTCGTTTGATTTCGAGAGCTCACTTTTGGACAGTGAGCTGGAACTTGACCCAACGGAGTTATCTCCAGCCTCAGAGGCGTATTTCCCGACAGTTGCCATCCATGCGCTGTTACGCATTCTCCGAGAGCCATCTCTCAACGCACACCACCACGGTGTCATCCAGGCCATTATGTTCATCTTCAAGAGTTTGAGCACGCAGTGTGTGCCATTTCTCAAGTATATTTTACCTCCTTTCCTGCGAGTGCTCGCACGAGGCGAGCCGCGATTGCGTGAATCGCTTTTCCTGCAGCTTACGACGCTGATCTCCATTGTCAACGCGCACATGAAACCATTTTTTCGCCCATCATGGTGCTTGCACTGCGATTCTGGGGTCACACCTCTCACAGATTGTTCGACTTGTGGAAAAAATTTCTCAAGCTGCGCCACATGAGTTTCACACTCAATACTTCCCTAAGTTGTTGCCTAAGCTGCTTGAGGTTCTTCAGCCGCAGTTTGGATTGAGCGGTGGCTCTACTGGTGCTGACGGAGAACTTTCTGGAACTGGCGCCGGCAGTGCTGCCGCGATTGCTAAGGGGTCTGGAGATGGCACCGTTATCAGTGGAGGGAACGGAGATCTTCATGCACAGGGAAACACCAGTAGCTCAAGTGGGAGCAAGGCCTCGAATGATCATGCACTTCTGTCAAGTAACTACGATATTGTTCAAAATGGTGGTGCCGATGGCAGCGCTGCAGTCGCGGTAGCAGCTATTCAGGTGCAGGTTGTACAGTCGTTGATTGTATTTGGCGACGCAGTGGAGGATTACGTGTACTTGCTGGTACCGGCCCTCGTGCAACTGATGGAGAGCCTAGAAACTCCGCTTGAAGTGAAAGTCACCACAATTTACGCATTAGCGCGTATTTGTGTGGTCGCAAACTTTGAGCAGTACGCTGGGCCACGATTGCTCCAGCCTCTTGCACGTGTGGCATCGCAGGTATCCGCGAAGGGTCCATTTTTCTTCAGTCGTTCAAGTAACAATGCTACCGTCAATGTAGCTGGGAGCGGGGCAAATGGACCAGGGTCTGCGAGCAGCGGAGCTGCAAGAGCTGCAGCGGCACGGATTGCAACTACAAAAACAGAAGCTACCCGTTTCTCCGAAGTGATGCTGTATGCTCTTGGGGCGCTAGTGTTGCAGCTTCAAGTGGAGGTGCTGAGCTTTGAGCCGTTGCTGCAGCAAATTATCGCGTCCTTGCCGTTCTCTCATCGTGGAAATCTTAGTACCGCTGCTGCTACTCCGGAAAATAGTAGCCCCTCCTCATCACCGCAAGCTATGGTGCAGCGAATCGCACATGCGCTGGAAACTTTGCGTGGTGGAGGCCGCGTGCCTCGTTCGTTCTTGAGCGACCCGGCATTTATGACACCAGGCCTACGCAAATTCTCGAGCGAACTTCAAGCTCAGGCGGCAGCGTCCATGACGCCAGCGCCAGCCCCACCGACAAACGTACGCTTGCACGTTAATCAGCAAAACTTGCGACGAGCTTGGGAGGCGTCCCAACGCAGCACGAAGGAGGACTGGATGGAGTGGATGCGGCGGTTCTCGATTGAGTTGCTACGTGAGTCTCCAAGCGCTGCTCTACGTTCATGTTGCGCGCTAGCTCAGGCGTATAATCCGCTGGCAAGAGCGCTATTCAACCCAGCGTTTGTATCGTGTTGGAACGAACTTTACGAGCAGTATCAGGATTATCTAGTGCGCGCACTTGAGACAGCGTTCCAGAGTGACACAATTCCGGCAGAAATTTTGCAAACGTTGCTGAACCTCGCAGAATTCATGGAGCATGATGTGGAGGCACTGCCTATTGACATTCGCGAGCTAGGTGAGCTGGCTCAGAAATGTCATGCGTATGCAAAGGCATTGCATTACAAGGAACTCGAGTTCCACACATCGCCTAGCACGTGCATCGAGGCGCTTATCTCCATTAACAATCAGCTGGGCCAGCCTGAGGCTGCTGTCGGGATTTTGAAGTATGCGCAAGCACATCACAGTAGCGTCATTCAGGTCAAGGAGACGTGGTTCGAGAAGCTGCAAGACTGGCGCGCTGCGCTGGCCCTTTATGACAGGCGACTTGAATATGCGCAGCAGCAGGGCGAAGTGAACCAAGGATTGGATATCGAGATTTGCATTGGAAAGATGCGATGCTTGGAGGCATTAGGGAAATGGGAAGACCTCAGTGCTCTAGCTGCCCAAGTGTGGAGTGCCTTGCACTCACCAGAGCGCAGCCCAGCCAAAACTAGTGCACCACCTTCTCGAGGCCGCCCGCTGTCTGCTGGGCGAAATAGCTCGAGCGTTGGCTCTGGCCGTGGAAATGCCAGTCTTCTACGTCGGGGTAGCGGCGGTTATGGCTCATCCTCGTCTCTGCAGGCTGCAGGCGGAGGTCCTCCATCATCCTCGTCTTCGTATCAGGTTTCAGATGACCGAGGTGACGAAGCTACTGCGCTCAAACGCGTTGCCATGCTTGGAGCACGAGCAAGTTGGTGTTTGTCGCAATGGGACAGCATGACACAGTACGTGACGGAGTGTGCGGCCCAGAATGAGCCAAGCAATACCAGCGGAGTCATTTCCAGGGCTGCTAATGGTAATGGGCATGGCTACGGTTATGGATCGAGGCACGGCCATGGAGCGTTTGGTGCGGATCAAGACGTGACTGAACTATCGTTGTACCAGTCAGTTTTGGCGGTGCACCAAGGAAATTTCGATCAAGCAGCGACTCTCATTGACACTACAAGAAAAACCTTGGATACGAAGCTCGGCGCCCTTGTTGGAGAATCATATAGTCGCGCATACCGCAGTATGGTTACGCTGCAACAGCTCAGTGAGCTGGAGGAAGTCGTGACGTATAAGAAGCTTCGTGCCCAGATCTCTAAGGGCGAGGAAGCCGCTCGTTACAAACGTCACTTGATGCGTATGTGGCATGATCGACTTTCGGGCTGTAAACGTGTGGTCGAGGTCTGGCAGCAACTAATTGCCGTCCGTGCTTTGATCCTGTCACCGCACGAGGATATCGGTACGTATTTGCAATTCGCCAGTCTGTCTCGGCAGTCTGGAAATCTGTCGCTCTCGCTAAAGATATTCACGAATGCGCTGCACGTTCACGGCGGAGCTGGATCGAACGGAACCACCGGCATTTCCGAAATGCTTAGTGTGGGGCCGTCCAACTCGGGCGCGACTCCATCATTTGGGTTTGGTGAGAAGGACCGCAACCGTGTTGCGTTTGCGTACTTGAAACACCTCTGGGCTGCCGGACAAAACCAAGAGGCTTTATCGGACTTGCACCGTTTAGTTGTCCGTATTTCGTCCATGGCGCGACACCGCCCGCAAGTTCCAGGAATGGGTAACATGCCATCTCCAGCGCCTGCGATGATGCCGATGAGAAGTGAAGAGGAGGAGTTGCTTGTGAAGTGCCACTTGAAGATGGCGGAGTGGCAGCTGGCAGTGCATGATCAGCAGATTGAGCATGTTCCAGTCGAGGGTGTTTTATCTTCTCTGCGGTTGTGTACGGAACTAGAGCCACGCAGCTATAAGGCGTGGCATGCGTGGGCGCTGATGAACTTCCAGGTGGTGGAGCACTCGACGCACAGCCAGCATATTTCAGCTAATGCGACGGCTTCTGCGGTGGCAGCGTCTGCATCTGTTGCCCCGTACATCGCCCCTGCTATCGAGGGTTTCTTCCGATCGATCGCGTTAGGTCGCAGTCGATGGGCTGCCAATGTGCAACAGGATATTCTGCGTGTCTTGACGCTTTGGTTTGCGCACGGCCACCGTACCGATGTGCACGCTGCCTTGGAGAAGGGTTTCCGTGCGGTGAGCATCGAAACGTGGCTGATTGTGATTCCGCAGCTGATTGCGCGTATTCACACACCTTATCCACGGATCCAGAAACAACTGCATCGCTTGCTGGTGGCTGTGGGAAGCAGCATCCGCATGCACTTATTTACCCCCTGTCGGTGGCACTGAAGTCATCGGTAAGCGAGCGTCAGCAAGCTGCCGATGCCATTATGAGCACAATGCGAACCAACTACGTCGAACTCGTCGACGAGGCACTGCTTGTGAGCCGAGAGCTTATCCGGGTTGCCATTCTTTGGCATGAAATGTGGCATGAAGGTCTGGAAGAAGCTTCGCGACTGTACTTTGGGGAACATAACGTCGATGGAATGTCAGAGGTCTTGAGGCCGCTACACGCGATGATGGAGCGCGGACCGGAGACGCTGCGCGAGGTGAGCTTCCACGGCGCATTCGGCCGAGATCTTCGCGAGGCTAACGAGTGGCTGCAGCGATTCCTGAGCAACAGGCGCAACGAGTCGGACCTCAATCGTGCGTGGGATCTGTACTACCACGTCTTCCGTCGCATTAACAAACAGTTGCCACAAATTACAACGCTCGAGCTGCAGGTGGTGTCACCGAACCTGTTATCGGCCCGGAACTTGCACCTTGCGGTGCCCGGCACTTACCGCGCTGGCCACGCCATTGTGAAGATCGGCAGCTTTCTACCAACGGTGGCAGTCATCACGAGTAAACAGAGACCTCGTCGAATCACAATCGCTGGCTCGAATGGTCTGGAGTACATGTTCTTGCTCAAGGGCCACGAAGATTTGCGCCAGGATGAGCGCGTGACGCAGCTTTTTGGTTTGGTGAACGCTTTACTGATTAACGATCGCAACACATCCAAGAAGGACTTGAAGATCCATCGATACCCTGTCATCCCGTTGTCGGATAACGCTGGTATTGTGGGCTGGGTGCCTCACTGTGATACGCTCCATCAGCTTATCCGCGATTATCGGGAGGCTCGCAAGATCTTGCTTAACATCGAGCATCGGTTGATGTTGCAGATGGCGCCAGACTACGATGCACTGACGCTGCTGGAAAAGGTGGAGGTGTTCCAGTACGCTTTGGAGAACACGGCTGGTCAGGACTTATACAAGGTGCTGTGGCTGAAGTCTGAAAACTCCGAGGTGTGGCTGGACCGACGAACGAACTACACGCGGTCTCTGGCCGTCATGTCGATGGTAGGCTACATTCTCGGACTTGGTGATCGCCACCCCAGCAATCTCATGCTCCACCGTTTCACGGGTACAATCGTTCACATTGACTTCGGTGATTGTTTCGAGGTTGCCATGGACCGTGAAAAATACCCCGAGAAGATTCCGTTCCGGTTGACGCGTATGCTGACGAACGCAATGGAGGTGAGTGGAATCGAAGGCAACTTCCGCTTCTCGTGCGAGAGTGTGATGGCTGTGTTGCGTGAGAATCGCCACAGCCTGATGGCTATGCTCGAAGCCTTCGTCCACGATCCGCTTATCGCGTGGCGTCTACTTGCATCGACAAACATACCGCCTTCGAATCATGCGAGCAGCTCGGTCGCATCTAGCGTTGTATCGTCGTCAATCGCGTCAAGCGCCATGAGCATGAGCAGCGACAGCGATTACGAACCGTCAGAAGACTCGTCTCACGGTCCTGGGGACGAAGCTGTCGTGCCGCACCACCGAAGCGAGAGCATCTCGATTCCAGATCCTGCACTATCGTCAACAGCGACGCTGCTTGATGATCGAGATGAAAGGTTACCAGCTAACGGAGGGGCGGAACAAGAGTCTGAAAGCAAGGAGGAGGAAGAACAACAGTCAGAGGCCATCGAAGCGAGCGCAGAAGCTACCACCGACCAAGCTGCCGACGACGGTGGAGAGGAGAGCGTTCACACTACTGAAGCTGGTGGTGCAACAACCACTGTAATCCCACAGCCAGCACCACATCAGCTTCCTCCACGTGCTAAACCTGTCCCGCATCAAGTCAGCGCTAGTTTAGCCACACCGCGTCCACTCCCGCCGAGATCAGGAACGAAGGATGCGGGAGCAGCCCCACCTCCGCTACCGTCGTCATTGTCGTCGCGGCCGATGAGTCTGAGCAAATCGATCCCGCTTCCAATGCGTAGGCTTCCTCCTCGCACACCAACACCCAACAGACTTCGTGAGGACACAATCGACGAGAATGAAGAGGCCAGTGTCATCGAAAAGATCGACTACGCCACCACAAACCTGCATGCCGAAATTTCCTCGCTGGCTGCTAGCGTATCCAGTGTTGGCCATTCCAGTTTGAGCCGCAGTTTCTCCGTCACCCAAGCTCAAATCCAGGCCCAGTCCCGCGTTGCAGAGCGTCAGCAGCAACGACAACAAGCTGAACATACACAAGGCACAAGAGACAGCGGCGCAGCAGCTCCAAATACGCCTTTGGGACCGCCGCCACGAATGACAGCAGCCCCATCATCCTCGTTCGTATCTGTGACGGGCGCTACGCAGATCCCCCGTCCTCGGACGCAATGCCGCCGTCCATGGCAAACGACTTGCACGCGAACCGCAGCGTTCGCGAGCGAGAGCTGTTGATTGCTCTCGGACCCGAAGGCATCGAGGCGCCTCGTGTGGCTCTGAACGAAAAGGCCGTCGCCGTGATCCGCCGCGTGCAGGCAAAACTCTCTGGTCGCGACTTCGAAGGCGACGGCGGCGAACCGCTCGACGTGAGCGCACAAGTGCAGCGTCTCATTTCACAGGCCACATCGCATGAAAATCTGTGCCAGTGCTACATCGGCTGGTGCCCCTTCTGGTAAACTTCAATCGATAAAATGGCAAGTTACTTTTAGTTACATCACGCGAGAGCATCAAGCATAGATCAGGGACAGCTGGATACGATCCAGGCGTTGACGACCGTGCTGGGTGACACGTCAATTATTTTTGGTGACGAGCGTTCCGGCCTGGCGCCACTTGATTTCTACCGATCGCCCGTGATGTGCTTGACAACCCACGAGTTGTGGCCCTGCAAGTTTTACGCAAGTGGAAGCAAGATCGATGGATTCCAATATGTACTACATTGCTCGCACCTCTTTTCTCCAGCAAACTTTCATGCCCTGCGGCAGACACGACAGCTGAGAGGATAAAGACGACCGAGATACACGCACACGCACCACCTCGCTCCTTGCTCTCGTCAGTCTCACGGCGCGCGGGCGGCCTGCGGCTGCAGCTCGATGGCGCGTCCTCCGAACAGCAACCGCTTCTCGAGCTGCAAGTCCTGGTCCAGCTTGCGGTTGCGCAGCTGCTCCGCACTCTTCTTCCTCTTGAGCAGCGGCCGGATCGGCAGCGTCCAAATGGAGCCGCCCTTGCTCCTCGTCGAGCGTCCCCGGGCGCGTCCACGCGTCGTCGCAGGCACGACGACCGTCACCCCGTCGGTCGGCGGCAGTGGAGCCGAGTGCGGGCGGCGCGCGCGGCCACCAGCAGCGAGCGCCGCAACCGCCTCCGCGGGCTCCCGCGGCTGCGACGCTGCCGCCACTTGGTCGTTGCTAAACACGAGCGTCTCGCACACCACGCAGACCTTCTGCGGCGTCTGAAGACCGAACAGAGGCACGGGGCGGCGCGTGAGGCTTGTGCACTGCAAGCAGCAGCTCTCACGGCACTGGCGGCAGTGGTGGCGGCGGCGGGGCAGCGCCTGGCCGAACTTCTTGCCGCACACGTGGCAGTCCGCGCTCTTGCGGAAGGGCGGGGCCGCTGCCGCTCCGGCGCCGCGCGTGTGCTGCCGCGCGCGCTGCTTCTCGGCCTTGCGCGCCAGGCGGAGGCGCGTCTTGGAGGCCTTCTGGGCGACGCGCACGGCCTTCCGGCGGCTCTTCTGCGCCTTCTTCTGCTGCTGCTGCGCGTGCTTCTCCTGGCGCTTGGCCTCCTTGCTGGCCAGCTTGACGCGCGCCTGCTGGGCCTTGCGCTCCTTGGCGGCGAACGCGCGCTGCTGCTTGGCCACGCGCGCCAGCTCCTTCTGCATGCGCTTCTGGGCCTTCTCGGCGTCGGTCGGTTGTTTGAAAAACGCCATACGGGCGACTGGAGGACGGACTTGTGCTCGAGACGGCAAATTGCCAAGTGAGAGCTGGGGGCGGAACGCGCGGCTGATGGAAGCCGTTGCCTTTTACCTGCGAGTGTACAGCCCCAGATTGGATGGGGGCGGACCATCGCTGTCAAACGACTTCAACGTCAATAGGTTTGATAGGGAAATGGGAATAGACAGGGAAAATAGACTGGGGCAATGGGATCATGCGTATGTTGTTGCAGAAGATATGCGAATAGAGAGGGAAAGCGGGATCAAACAAAACGCCCCGCACAAATTAGCGGCTATTCGCCCCGCACGAAGATGAGTAGAGTAGGATGGAAAATCAGCCACTCGTGCTGGTCGAGTAGCTGATTTGCTTACCGCTTTTCCGAGAGTCAACGTGCTTCCATCGGTCGCTTCGTGACGCAATGCGATGAGCGGCGAGAAACTTGCGCTACAAAGCGGGAGAGATCATGTAGTCTCGATGCCGCATTCTCGACTTGTGAAGCCTGCATAGAGCGCCGTATCTGCAGATTTCCAAAAATGAGTTCACAGTTACAGGCAGGATACGTCAACTGGCATTACCACCACCACCACTTTCTAAGCCTGCCCACCAGTGATCCGCCATCGACTTTGAATCAGATCGTTCCCTGCTTGGTCGCCCCACGTTTTGTTTCAATAAGGTACCACGTGCAACGTTGACTGGGCTCTGCCAGCCTGGCAGTGCCAGGCCAACGGCACGCTACCAGTATCAGAACTCCGCCAACTTGGCATGTGCACTTATAGTCGCCAGAAGCAATTACGGACCAGGTACACGAGAGGTCGCTCCACACGAACTGGCCGCTTCCTTCAGCGATTATAAACATGTAGAGCAACCTGCCGATCGATCCGATTCACATCAATCCTTGAGCTTCCACCTCGTGAACTCGTCAGTAGTTTTTGCCTGGCAAATGGTATGTTTGTTCATTCCGGAAATTCCTTGCTGTTGGTAAAGCTGGAAACGTGTTCAGTGTGGATATGGAGGAGACTCAGTGCGTGGGGGACCTGAAGAAAGCAATTAAGGCGAGGACCAATATCAAGTGTCATGCGAATGAACTGAAACTCTTCCTGACGAAGGAGAGTGCCGAATGGCTGACGAACAATGACGTGAAGAAGGGGTGAAGGGCATCTCTGACTTGCCGCGTCTGCGTCCTGTAGACCAGCCGCTAAAATCAATCGGTTTGTCGGAGGAAGACGTGAACGCTTTCGCAAAACAACAAAAGTCTACTGGAGAAGCCCCTGTTCTGTGCTGGTGAAGTTGCCAAATGTGAGCTCCATGCTGAAGTATAAGTGTAAGTTTTGGATGATTAGCCATTTCGGCATTGCTGTTGCTAACCTCGTTGCTGCATAACTGTATGCAGACTATGATGGCGTCCTGGCTAGTGATCTGTCCGTTTGGCAGTTCATGCAATCCTTGCTGTGGCCTTGGCCTTGGGAGGAGGTCCCAATGGTGGTCAAAGAGTGTATGGTCAGAGGTGTCAGTGTGTATCTCCGGCTTCGGCTCATTGGTTGCAGCATGGCGTTGTCTGGGATCATGGCGGCGTTGGAGATTTGCGAAGCGCGGTATGAGAACTTGATTGAAGAATTATCGGGGATACGGGATATGCCGGACAACTTTCTGCTGCGCGTATCGAGACAGATAATGGTTCTGCTTTTTGCTGCTTGAGCTCAACTAGCTGCGAACGAGCAGACTACGCTATTTTCCTGTTGGAAGGAGTAGTGCATTATCGCTGGAGGTGTTCAGCTGTATCAAGAGCTAATCGATGGGAAAACTGTAAAACAAGCCATGTTTGCTTATTACTTACCAGCCCATGGAAAGCTGAAAGATCGTAAAGTAGGAGCTATAGCATACGCTGAAAATTCAACCGTTTGGTTTTGATGCAAGAAACCAGTTCCTTGGAATTGCTGAATCCCAACCCCTTGAACAATTGTTTTGGACACCGAGTTTATTGCAAACTCGGGGTGGGCGATACGCAAATGATCCCTGGAGTTGCTCACGCTTGTAGAAGCAATAATCCGGCACATCATTCATTACAAGATTCGACGCGGAATTCATGATGCCCACGAAAATATTCACTTTCGTGGCTTGGCTGAAATGTACCGAACTGTCGATTTCTCCCGTCCACAATGACAACCCCTTCGTTTGTGGTAGCATCCTTCAAAGCAAAAAAACGTGTCGCCATCGTCATTCACTGCAATACAGCCACTGGATATTCAGTTGATCCCTTTCCTTGTTGTGGAATGAGGGGGAAGCATAAAATGTGTCTGCACAATGAAACACACAAGATTCACTGACACATCAGTCATGTCAAGGTTCATCACTGTACCAGGCAACAATTTACCGTCGAGTGTCCAAGCACCAGCAACGCATTAATTCTAACTACATACCGAACATTTCCCAGGAGGACCGCGGCGGTTGAAGGTCGAACACTTTGGAGTTTATCAGGCATCTCATGTCAGTCAGAGCCTTGGAAAAGTGTTTTTCTGCATCGGTCTCATTTCACCAATGCTCTCTCCAACACTTTGTAACAACGCATAAGGAACTCGAAGGTCATATAGTCCAGTTGTGCGTGGAAGCAGAAAGCATCGTGACGTATCCCGAAGTTTTGACCACTTGAAAGTCTCGCTGAACGAGCCATCGGCGTTGACCTGTCGACCAGATACAGCAAATGCCGCCAAACGGAAGTGCTGTTGGATTTCAAGTGAGTTTAGTGATGAGTCCACGTACTTTTCTAGACCGCCACGAACCTCTTGTCGATGCTGGCCAAAGGAAGGACATTTGAATAACACATTCTCTTCAGTGCAAATAAATACTCGACAACCCAACGTGGTACACCATCCAAGAATGAACAAATGGTGACGAATTTGAGGATATTCCAGTAATCCAGCAAATTCTGCAATGCTCTCTACACAGCTGAACACCTGAGCGGTCAGATCCGATGCAATCACGCTCAAATTCGGACCCGCAAACACTGGTAGTAAGAAAGCATTCGACAACTTGAGTACAACAAATCTCCAATGGCGTCCACAAGTTCACGCACAAGTGGCATCTTGCTTTCTTTCCGACGAGCACCCACCCACCTTTTCAATCTTTTGATAGTCATCATTGATGACTTATCAATGCTGAGAAGAGGTACCGCGTCGCTGGTCCTGGTACTGCTTACGCAGTTTGACTTCCAGGGCATCCTCCAACGTCAGCTGACTTACATTGCACGGCAAACGCAACAGAGGGTTAAACCACTTTTGCAACGAGAACTCGCAATTCTTGTCCAGAAAAAGCGAAACAACAATCGCCACAGAAAGACGCTTCAATCGACATTGATTTCTCCACTGGTAAACCCGTTGTAGTAAGGCACAATCATATCGGTGGTGTGGCTGGGATCCAACTTCCTTACGCCGTGCAGAATGCTTCTGCCTTCTTCCAGCATTCGCGTTTTACCCATATCAGAGCAAATATGTATCTGCTCATTAAAGCCCAGTGTAAGTGAGTCGTTCACAAGAGCTAATTCCACCGACCAGTGCTCATGA
This sequence comes from Phytophthora syringae, assembly GCA_012656105.1. Classification (NCBI taxonomy): domain Eukaryota; phylum Oomycota; class Peronosporomycetes; order Peronosporales; family Peronosporaceae; genus Phytophthora; species Phytophthora syringae. The sequence goes on along the minus strand of JAAKBD010000198.1, from coordinate 52,359 downwards.
TGACACACACCTTTTTGTACGGGTTCCAGTTCATGAAAAGCTTTCGAAATAGTGCTTCACAGAGTCAAAAGTGAATCCAGAACCACCGTCACCCTGGATTCCACCTGCTGCCTCCACTTCAGTCACTTCACAAGTGTAGACTGGCGTCGGACTGGGAAGCTCGTGATGCAGCCCCCATCCGTGAATTTTTTTAAAGTTGACTCCAGCGCGTCTATTCGCTCATCTACAGGATCCCCGCAAACAAGTCGTCGCCTCCGGTGGACTTCAAGTTTCGAGAAGTCTCATCCAGCGTTCGTCTTCGTGCAGACTCTGCAGAGTGTATCATACTGGAAAGACTTGCCAAATGAGTGGGTTGGTCCGCTTCTGAACCCTCTTCTGCTCGTACGCTGCTGCAAATACCCTGGCCACAGTGTGCAACCATAACTCGAGATGACTTCGCATGGCGTTCTTCGTCTTGTCTTCTGCCTGGCACACGTCCGGGCCGGCGAAATTCACCAGATTAGATTCCTTGATTTGCGAGCGGTGTCGCTGGCACGCCGTAAAAACTTGCGCTTTTGTCGGACCCGACGCGGACGCTCGCTCCAGCCCCTTAGAGCACAGCACTAAAAACGAGGTCCATGTACCCCCGATAAACGGTTAACGCACAGCTTGTATCACGCAGATAACGAGGCAAGCGGCAGTGTGGCCAGGTGCAGTCATAATGCTACACCCAAACGAGCCGAGAATCACGTTCGAGGACGCTGCCTTCTATCGCGCTCTCATATTTTAAGACCTTACAACTGGATGACGATCTGGAATGGCAGAAACGGCAGCAACAACACGTTGTTCGCCAAGAAGCTGTTCACGTACCGCGAATTCTACGACACCGTCGTGTGTTCAGGAGCAGGCTACACCTTCTAGAGGCACTATAATACCGCTTGACTACTTAGAAACTTCACTCTCCTGTGGATTCGCTGCGCAATTTCACAGCAGGTACGCCATCGAGATCAGGGTAGCTTTAAACTACCGGTAGTGATGAGATTGAGAGAGGAAGTAAGGAAGTGAGATTAGTGGAGCGCCCTTACAGCTCTTGGGTCTCGTGGGTTTCATAACTATTCTGAGGAAGGGAGGTAAAACCCTACCGCACCCAGGGTCAAACATCCTCCCACCTGTCCAACTTTACCACAGCTAGACCAAATCTCACCAGGTAGATCGTGTTCGGATCTGCTCAGGAAACGAGGAAATGGGTCAGGTTTCTGGGCTTCAGATTACGATCTAGTTTTACTTCTACCGTTGATCCTGGACAGGTCTATTCTGCGCGATAAGTGAATCACGACGTCAAATGACGACCTCCATGTAACCTCGTCCATTTTGGAAGATTTTCGACAACTTCTGTTCGGTTCCTGTTGTGCTTATCGGCCTATTCTTGAGGCCAGTAAACTCATATTTGATGAGTGGCCGGCGGTTTTGCGCCTCGCTCAACATCCTTTCGGCTCACCACAATATGCCTGCAGGTGCATTGCACAGCCTTGATATCAGCTTGAGCGGAGGCGATTTTGCCGCAGTTGAGCAGAATTTGTAGTCTTCAAGTCCCATTTAGTGGATCATCCGCTTCTATGGTTCCTTTGACTTCTGCTTGCGCGATAAGGGCTTGCGTCCTTTTCGTGGTGACTCACCGCGCATGTTGAAGTGGTAAAACCACGCCGCGCTGCGTGTTTTCTGCTTTGTAATGGAAAACCGTCGCGCTTTTTGGTATTTGAGTTCTGAGCCCGCGGCTCAGCTCGACTTGGCCTCGACCATTTCCAATTGCACCGCATCGCGCCACCACCAATGTGCAACACCATGACGCTGTATAGCCGCCAGTCGGCCTTCATCGAGGATCCCACCTATGCCTCCACCACGTTGCCAGTGGCGCGCATGGCCGGACGCCGACCAGAGCGCTCGAGCGAGCGGTTCGTGTGGCGCCCGTGCGGCATCTCGTTCGAGAACAAGGACTTCCAACTGCGCACGCAGGCCAAGATCGCAGAGCTCGTTCGCACCGCGTCGTCGTCCTACACCACCAACGCTCTGCTCGCCAAAAGGGCACTCAAGTTCCGGCGGGTGCTGGAGCGACGACCGCTCGCCCACAGCTTCGTCGCCGTCACGGCCTAATCCAAGCGATAAACTCACCTGCGAAGCGCAGCCATTTACGCACTTCAACTTGTGAATATGACTACAGTCATCGACTCGCTCATCAAGCATTCAATATATAGTATTGCCACGAATCAGGATAATTTACAGTCGACACGCTGCTGCTGCGACCAAATTTAGGGCCTGTTTTTGGTTACGTGCCGCGAAAGCTGGACGATGCGTCAAAGGTGAAGGACGGGTGTCATCTCTCACAATCCCCAAACGAACGAGCCAAAACAAAGCCGATTGAGGTGCTTAGAGCCTCTTCAGAATGGCCAGGGCAATCCGATCAGGTGTGTGGGGCCGCAAGAATGGACTTCGCAGCTTGTCTAGAGAACTCACGCGTTCGTTTGACTGAATTTCACGAAAGTAAAATCACCCCTCCTTTTAACCCTAGCCCTCCACTGCATTCTGGCTCAAAAGCCACATTTGGTAAAATTACAGAATTTTCACCAAAATCAGCGCCTAAATCTGGTCGTCCCCCAAAAAATTAAGTTATTATATCAATTTAGATACAGGTCTTCTATTCGTAAAAATCCGTCCGTTTAGCAATTGCCAGAATTAGCTCGTGTAGTACGAATACCGGAATGGCTTTGTTGCTCTGGGCAATCATAAGACATGTTGGGGTTCTGGTCGAGACCGCCAAGCTTGCAGCAGTCCGAGATGAGTGCGCGCTGCATGACGCGCGAGGCGGCCTGGATGCTACCGAGACGGTGGTTGATGCCGGCGAGGAAGTCGACATGCAGGTCGTGACGCTCCACCTGCGAGCGATCGTTGAAAACATACGTGGTGGAGGTCGGGTACTCGATCTCCCGGCTCAGCAGCACCTGCACCAGCTCTTCGTTGGCGAGGATGTGTGGGAAAATGTTCTCAATCGACGCGCGATTCAGCCGTACGGAGAGTGTCCCCTTGGCCACAACGATGGGTGCGTCCTCTGTGCCGCAGATTTCAGCCGACAGCAGTCGGACGGCCAAGCTCGCGTGGAACTGCGTGTACAGATGCCATTGGTTCAGCACGCCCGAGACACCGCGCGAGTCGCCGAACTCGACGTCCTTGTCCATGAACGCCTTGGCGAAGCTCACCTGCATGTCGTAGCACCTCTGTACGCGCTCACCGCCGGCGTCTGGGTTGTGAAGTCCGTGTGAGAAGACGCAGAAGTACTGCTCCACAGCCTTCAGGATGGAGCCCTTGAGCGCCAGCCGGGAGCTCCAGATCTTGCTCCCCAGCAGCTGCCGCATGGCTTGTAGGCGCTGCACGTGCTCGCGAAGGTTGTTGACGTCGTGCTTGAGTTTGAACTCGGCTGACCCTTTCTTGTCGCGGTAGCGGCGCTGGCTCATGCGGCACTGCTTGCGCCGGCGTTCCTGACGTTGCAGCGCCTGCTCTTCTGGCGTGAGCTTGTCATCCTTGAGTAGCGCCGTAAGAGGAATCGTTGTAAAGTGCTGGAACGTCGCCATGGTCCTCCGACGAAGGCTGTTTCGACTTGTGGTGCTGGGTGGCGGACGGCGAATGGTGAATTTGGCGGCAAAGGCAACGGTAGGGCAGTTAGGTCCGGTCCGCTCGCGAGGAGTAACATACTTTAAATAAAGAGAGTCGTCAGCAAGTCGGAGCTAGGATGGCGATGTGCCCGACTCATTGGGGTCAGCACTTGGGTTTCGCGCCGTCCGACACCACCATTGGTGCACTGAACCGAATTGCGATAGCCCAGCCCTTCATGCCAGCTCTCCAGCAAATGCACAGCACTTGGCGGCCAAGTTGGCAACGCACTCTCCAAGACTCAGGGAGTTTCGACCAATATGGCCAATGCATATGGGAAACGCTTCCCCACTATCCCGTAGCCAAAACCTATTCATCATGTCCCTGCCGACACTGCAGTTGTAAAGCAAGCGTGATGTCAAACTCAATCGGTGCCTAGGCTTACTACAGTGCGCTGAATTGCCAGACAGCCGCGAAAGCTGCAGCGTGTTTGTTGCCTGTAAATTATCCTCCAATCTCTAATTTGCGGTGTCAAGGCATAAAGGGAAATCGAGTATGATTGGATGAAAAACACGGACAACTACATTTATATGTACATGATTGGATGAAATTGATTCGATGAATGTAGCCATATTGACAAGTTGAAGTGCGTCGCTTCGCAGGCGCTTGGATGACGGCGTCAACTAGCGACGGTGTGGCACCCGCCGGTACTTGAGAGCCCTTTTGGCGAGCAAAGCGTTGGTGGTGCCGGCCTCGGCTGACGACGCGGCGGTGCGCACGAGCTCTGCGATCTTGGCCTGCGTGCGCAGTTGGAAGTCCTTGTTCTCGAACGAGATGCCGCACGGACACCACACGAACCGCTCGCTCGAGAGCTCCGGTCCGTGTCCGGCCTTGCGCACCACTGGCAACGGGAGAGGTTTGGTGGAGGCACAGGTGGGCTCCTCGACGAAGGCCGGCGAGTGGCTGTACAGCATCATGGTGTTGCACATTGGTGGTGGCGCGATGCGGTGCAATTGGAAATGGTCGAGGCAAAGTCCAGCTGAGCCGCGGCTCAGAACTCAAATACCAAAAAGCGCGACCGTTTTCGATTACAAAGCAGAAAAACACGCAGCGCAGTGTGGCTTTACCACTTCGACATGAGCAGTGAGTCACCAGCTTGCGAGGACGAGAACTTCTGTAGCGAATGGCCCACTAAATGGGCATTGATGACGACAACTCGGTTGCGACAATCGCCTCCGCTCAAGCCGCGCGCAAGCGCGATAGCAAAGGCTGTATAAAGCACCTGCAGGCATATAGTGGTGAGCCGAAAGGTTGTTGAGCGAGGCGCAAAACCGCCGCTCACTCCTCAAATGTGATTTTTCTGGCCTCAAGAATAGGCCAACCGCAACTGAACAGAACATAACTTGTCGAAAATCTTCCAAAAAATGGACGAGGTTACATGGAGATCGTCATTTGACGTCGTGATTCACTCATCCCGTAGAATAGACCCAACGGTAGAAGTAAAACTAGATCGTAATCTGAAGGTCAGATATTACCCCCATTTCCTCATTTCCTGATCAGATCCGAACACGGTTTAGTTTAAAGCTAACCTGATCAATTTGGCATCGATGCTGTATGGGCACCTGCTGTGAAATAGCGCGGCGAGCCCCCAGGAGAGTGAAGTTACAAAGCAGTCAAGCGGCTCTAGATTCTAGATAGCCTGCTCCTGAACGCACGACGCTGTCGTAGCATTCGCGGTACGTGAACGCCTTCTTGGCGAACAACGTATTGTTGCTGCTGTTTCGGCCATACCAGATCGTCAGTCAGCTGTACGGTCTTAAAATATGAGTGCGCGCAGCGTCCTCGAACGTGATTCTCGGTCCGTTTGGGTGTAGCATTATGACTTCACCTGGCTACACTGCCGCTTGCAACGCACCGCGTTAACCGCTTCTTGGAGGTCATGTATCTCGTTTTTAGGTGGTGTGCTGGAGCGAGCTTCCGCAGTGGCTAGCGTCGGGTCCGCCATTATTGTGGGATATGCCACATTACTCGACAATTTTGTAAATACCATTTGCTCGAAACTTGAATCGCTTGCGTTCCGTCAGAGCACGCCGCCAGAGGACGGACCTACCACGTCGGCTGGATCGTGCTCCATTTGGGATCTGCTCTCGAGGCACGTGAGTGCAACCTCACGCTTCACGTGTACCTGGGGAAAAGCGTTACTCTATACGAACTGCCGGAAATCACGAGGGACGTACAGCACACCCACACACGCTCGTGAGCCAGATCTAGCTGAGCTGTTCATAGTTTTCGCGCGACCATTTGCCTGCGACCCCATTCCCCAATTCGCGACAGCAGCAGCTCCGACGCCGGTTGTGATTCCAGGATCCTGGGAAACGACGTGTGCCGGTGGGTTCAGCGGATACGAACAAGTTGCAGTTGCAAAGGCAGTCGTTTTTCCTGTTTCTCAAGGCAGATACTAACAGGGATTGCAAGACTTCTATCATTTGATCCGCCTACAGGCGCCAGTGTCGCCTAGCGCCTGAAGCCATGGAATGGAACTGTTCAAACTTTGGCTGCATTCTTCCATCCACGTTTGAAACATAAAAACCAAATAGAAGGCCTAATTAACCACCACCATTCTTCCATCCACGTCGGCTGCACGCACCTTCTCATGTTGATATGTGCTAGCTGCAACCGAGACAAGAAGTGGGGACAAGGCGCTTGGAACAAGATTTTGCAAGCAGTGAATAATCCTGGTCCATGACCTCGCCTCCCTTTCCTGTTTCGTCATCGGCAATGGAACAAGACTCGCCCAGCACTCGCGAAGTCCCAAGTGCGTACTTGGTTAGTTGTCACACCGTTGTTGCACTCGCGAAATGTTCCTTTTGGGAGTTCCGGTGCAAATATGTTCCTCTTGGTTTCCAGATAAAGATAAAGCCGCTTTGGCGGACTATAGCACCTGCGACTGAGCTTGAGCTGGGCACCTTTCGAAGTCGGATTCCAACGAGGCCAAAGAGGTTCCAAGTGGTACAAAGCGATTCACAATCGGATTCGCCTTGGAAGACGACAATGTCTCGAACGAGTAAGTCGACCGAGTGCCTTGGCAAAAACCGTGTCCACAAGTCAACCAAGGTAACGGGGCAGCACGTGGCAACGCAATCTCTTCGCTGCCAACGCCAGCGGCGCTATAGAGAGAAGAAGCGGCTGTACTGGACTCAGCTGGAGTCAACCGTGAAGGACCTTCGAACGGATGTCGACCATCAGCTATTTGCTCGACATAGTCACTTACACGCCCATCTAATCACCGCCCCGAGTCAGCTAATGAAGACGACCGATGTGGAAGCACTTATGGGCGATTGCATGCAGTCGTTGGTGTCTGGCATGCCAGCCCAACAGGAGAGTTTTCTCGAGTCAGCAATGTGCAGTGATGTGCGCTACGGCGACTCTGTTGGCCGTGACGCCGTCCTTCAGCAATGGATGCGTTTTACGGCTTTGTTCCATGGCGTTGCACCCGTCTTGGAGCGTTGTGCTTTTAGCGTGGGCGTGTTAGGACAAGATGCGGCGACGGGATGTGCGAGATCAACGCTGGTTGTTCGGCTGACGCATTTGAGTTTGACTGTTGACTGCGATCTTCCCTCGTGCCCGTACGAATCCGCGTGTGCGTGACAAGCTGCTGCAAAGCGCAACAATCCAGCTACCGATGTCGGTCTTCTTGCAGTTTGATGAGCAAGGCAAGATATGTCGCTATGAACCTACGATCGACTTCGTTGCTGGGCTGTATGCGGTGCTTGGAAACTGCTCGGAGGTGTCAACTGCTCTTGAATCGGCCAACATCAACGCTTATGGACAGATCTCCAAAGAGTTACCGCGTGCTGCAAAGAAGTCGGCCTGTGCCATTGGCCCCTGTGACCACCGTGGTGTCAGGTCGGAGTGCACTTGCCAGCAGTCCACGCCCCATCTCAACAAGTTTTCTGTTGCCTTCCTTCTGGCAAGTGATGAGGAAGTGTGGTGCGCCGACAGATACGCTGCGTCATGAGATTTGGTCTGGAGTAACGAGGTCTCGTGCTCACAGCAATCAGCGCTACCTGGGTGATCAATGCAAACATTGAGTTGGTGCAACTGACAGGAGATCACACAAAACGTTGGCGGGTGACTAATTCTTACTAACATGCGTACGCAACTGTTTCGTTGCTCCTCCGTCGTTCTCAGGCGAAACACCACCACTGACCTGCATCGAGTGACTGTGCGGTGTGGACATTGTGCCAACAGCTCGGGTGATTGTTTCCGGAGCGCAACATCCTTGGATACATATGTACTGATTTTTGACACGGTTGATAACGCAGTGGCTACCTGCCAGCTGCATTTGCTCCAACACGATCGTGGGGCCGTAGATTTGCACCGTCCTGGCAACAATGTTGTCGGACCAAACAGACTTCATGAAAAGGATTGCTTCTTGTCGTGATTTAATGGTACATTTTGTACTGCAAACCGCCTGTTCAACATGGACCGGGATATGTTTCTCGGTATTTGTGACATAGCCCAGTGGAGTCTTCCGTCGTGTTTCCAACTGAAAACGAGAATGCCACACTCTAGTGAAGAAGACGAGGGACAATGCTTTCGCGCACCCTTGAGATGCGCCGTGGAAATTCTTCAGGCACAGTCTATAGCGTACCAGCTGCATGACTTGTATTGCCGCAAGTGTACAAAACGCGATGCGCTCAGAATTAATCCTCACCCCAGTTTACTGTTAATCTGCCGACGTCGCATCTCGATCACAAACTGATCCACGTTGAGAATACACCAGAACATCTTGTTGTATATCCCGCGATCTCCAGCCGCGGATGTTGAGGGAAATTCATGCATATAGTGCATTACACAAGTGAAAGGCGTCCCGATAGCGCTGACGTCGCAAAACGGAAACAAGTGTATCCGATGGTTTGAACCAGGATGTTCATACTGATCATCGTAGCCCAACGTTCGTAGCATAAATTGAGACCCTCTTCAACACCAACATAGATATCGTAGCCCAACACAAAATTGTGAGATACGTTCCACCAACATCGAGTTTTGATATTGACCACGCAACCCCTCCATTCTTGCTGTTCTGTGGAAAGCCTCGCTGCACCTTTCAGTCCGCCATCTCATTTCCGTCTGTAGACGCTCTCGATCGAGAGCCACGGCTGCCAGTTGGCCACAGTCTCTAGACGAGCTGCAGGGCTCCACATCTCCATATGAGGCGTTAGTGCCGCTGCAATCATGTCGTGGCTTACAAATCCGCGCTCCAACCCCACCTGCACATGAATAAAACCTCCGCTGGCCGCTGTCGCTAATGTCACCACACTCCGGAAGGCTGTATATTGTGTATTGCTCCCATTCGGAGCTCGTACAATTGGCCACCAATAAAACTCGAGGCAAATCGGGATATCGTCACTGCTGGCCCCCTGCTGTTGAGGATACGCGATGTAGTCGCCGCCAAAACTATACGAGGAGCCGCACATTAATGTTGTCAAGCCGTTTGGGGTCACGGGCGCTACACGCAATTGACCGTCACAAATGAGTCGCAGCCACGCCTTGCCTTGAGGAAGAAGTGATGGCATCGCTTGCACCTGTACACAACAAGATATCAGTACATCGTGGGGGCCATCGAAGCAGATACACGTACGAAAAGGGTATGGGGCGCATTTCCCACAACAGCAAGCTTTAGATGGAGCAACTGGGACAATGCCCGGCACAAAGTCCACACCGAAGGGAGTGTGAACCCCAGCGACGCCAAAGTTGCTGAAGAACTTTGAGTATCCACGGACAGCGTGGTAGGTTGCAAGATCCAAGCGGCTGTCCATGAAGTTGCAGTACCCGGCGTAGGTCTCAATGGATAGCCACACCTCGAGTCTTGGTCTCGCTATTAGACATTCAAATACCAAGTCAAGATTTCAATACGTGTGATACCATGCGATGAACTCACCAGATAACCCTCTCGAACCTGCGCCACAAAGGTCCGCCAGCCTTCTAGGCTGTAGTTTGCTGGGCCCGAGCAACGATTGCTGCTGCCTTTGCCTTCGACGAGTAAAAGTTCAGGTCGTTGAAGCACAGCTCTTAACTCAGGACGCAGTTTTTCCAGCTTTGGATGAGTGAACACCACGCCCAGAATGGATTCACTTAGCTTACGGACGCTTCCGATCGACGTCTGCGCACTTCGGGTTTGCAGGAATCTGCCCAGTGCCTCCCAGAAACGAGTAGTGCAGTTGAGAAAAGCTCTTAAAAGGTCGTCTTTGCCATTCTCGGGCAGGGAGAAAAGTAGTGGACTGTACGCTTTGAGCAGATCCTGCATCATCTCGACGTTTTCCCGCGAGACTACCCAAACGCACACTTCACCCAGTAAAAACGCCAGCTCCTCGAGCTTAAAATCTGTTCGATCGGCGCTTCGTGGTCTTGTAACATCGCCGCCCTCCACGTCTCCAGCGACACTTAGCAACACTTTTGCTAAATGCAACGCCTCTATCGAGCCAAAGTGCAGATGTTGCCCAATGGCCATTGCCAATACGACCTCCAGATTGGCCCGACCTCTAGTGTGAGAAGTTGTCACGCGGGACATGAAGAAGTGGACGATTGTTAGGTCGGTAATTTGTTCCAGCTCGCGCTGCCGACTGCCCAATTGGCCTTGCTGCTGCTTGAATCGCAAAAGCATTGCAGTTGACTTGTCTTGCGAAATTGAGTCCAACGGAGTCCTGACTGATGCTGGAGGCTTCGGAATGCGAAGAGATGTCCCTAGCGTCCTTGGGTGGGTGTACATGTGTGCATTGTCCCGTAAATGAATTTCCTCGTGCTCGTGTAGCATGAGAGAAGTTCTGCCCGCATCACCCCAGTGCACGTGACGGCCACGGTGACCGACTTGCGAATTAGCAGGAACGAGTCGTGTCTCCTGCGTTGCGGTGTGCTCGTTCAGCGCTGTTCCGGCACCCTTCGGTGTCAACTCCTGATTAACTTGTCTCTGCAATCGCACCATTTGCTGTGTCGTTCTTGCTCCGGGCAGCGCAATCGATTTCCTTGAGGCTTCATCTGCTTGCTCGTCTTGCTGCTGTAGTTGGCCGAACTGCTCAGACGCGTGTGAGATGTGCTGCTGCACTAGACGTTCAATATCTGACTCCGCAGAGTGTGGCATATCTAATGTCCCTAGCTCCCTGCCGCTTGGTAGCGCAGCCTCAACAGGTGAACGACGGTAGGACACCACCGTGAACGGAGGTGAGGTCAGAATGCAGACCAATTTGAGCGAACCCTCCATCTCTGCGCAATAAGCGACTGAGCCAGTCGGTTGTGTCCCTTCCGTCCGAAAGAAAACGTAAGCTCTCAGTACGTGCTTGGTAGAGCGATGCACTTTGTTGGCACTGCTTTCCCAGTGATAATTCCATTTGGCATGAGGTTGTCCATTCAGCAGAAACGTCGCGGACTCAAGTCGGTCACTCAAAAGGTGCCTGTTTACTGGTGCTTGTCGGACGCCCTCAATCCAAGATGCTTCTGGGGTTGCCTCGCTTTGGGAAATGCTGCGAAGGTAGCGCAGCGACTGGGAGGCAGCAGACAGCGTTTCACCGCCCAAAACCTCAAAGTGAGCGAAGACGAACAAGTTGGCGACGTCGAATGGTCCACGTGAATTTCTTCCGATCCGACCAGCAGGTTGCACGACGTCCGACTGGGGATCGAGGCTCACCGCCACCTCCAGAGACGACCCGCAATAGGTTCGGTCCACGTGGTGGGGACAGCAATGAGGAAGCACCTGATAACCTCAACGGTTAGAGAGTACGAGCACCCATTATGGCTTTAATAAACGCGTACCGCAAAATCTGTAGATTCACAGATAGTGAGAGGGACATATAAGCAACAACAGGGAGATACATCGCTAGATACTGACCTTGGTGCCGCGGTTCCGATTGGTCCTAACAAGCCGATCAAAGAATGTAGCGAGGCTGTTAACGGTGTCATGGCAAGTGTTTAGAGCGTCGATAAGCACGAACCGCTTGTACTCGTCTTCAAAGAGCCGTCCATGAGGACAGTGCCCGCGCATGAAGACGGCGGAGCACGCAGGAAGGTCTTTCGCCATTTCTCACGATGGAAAATGCGTTGGATGGAGAGGGATTTAGGTGGGAGGGCGGCTGAATTATATTTCCAAAAACTGGAAGGACCAGACAGGTGCCAATACTGGAGCGTGCGTGAGTCGATCGAAGCGTAACCCCTCGGCTGGCCTGAACTGGACGCCGGAAAGACTTGGAGCCCATTCCCCTTCATAGATGTAGAGCCTAATTTTACAACAAGAACACGAGAAGACATCTCGTTCGTTACGTGTATGCCACACACCCCGCCATAAGAACGCGATACGGTGGCGTAAACGTCCTGTCTTCCGTCGTTAAAGCACCTGCAACTACTGGCAATGGCTGCGCTTCCTCCTCGAAGACTCCTCTCAGAGAAGTTTTCGTTTTTCAGTAAGGTACATTGACGTCATTGAACTCGATTCGCTAACGACCTCCTATGTCACCTCTCAGAGAAGTCCTCTTTAACGAATGTCGTCAGACCAGACTCTGGTCCAGAGGATATACTGGGACAGGCGCAGCTCCAGGTGAAATAACATCGCTAGCCGTTCGAAAAACTTGATTCACTTCAACAGAGTGTCTGACCGGTTTTGAGTATTAATAGCCGGAAACCCTTGCAAGACGGCCAACTTGGCCGCCAAGACGCATTCAAAAGTTGTTTTTGGGCGAAACCCCTCGCTTGGCGCTTGTATTGCGCAACCCCAATGATCTGAGCGCTCACTGGCTATACGATATTCTTGCTTTACTCTCGCAATCGTCACCAGGCCCGTTCATTCCGGGTTTCACCACCAGAGCACCAAAGTCAGCACATTCTCTATCTACCACCGACACGAGAAAATGCCCGTCATCCATGACCGGTACCGAGTAACTCGTGAGCTCAGCTCCACGCTCTACGGCTGGGTCTTCAGCTGCGAAGATATGCACGACAGACACGAGTCGCCACCGACAGCTGACGCCACTTCAGTCGCGATCAAACAGGTCTCCCTCGAGCGTATGGTCATCTTCATGCAGAATCATCCATTGGACGGCCACACACCCGACAACCCCATCGTCGAAAAACAAGTGGGCAATCTCGTCCGCGCGGCCGGGGTCATCCAAACCTCGTGCAGTACAAGGAGTCCTTCATGGAGAATCAGACGCTGTACTTCGTGATGGAGTACTGTGATGGCGGGGACTTGCACGACTACTTGAGCGCACACAAGATACCGTGTGTGGCCGCGCTTGGTGTGCTGCTGCAGGTGGCGTCGGGGCTCGAGTTCTTGCACGAACACGAAGTCGCACACCGAGATATCTCGCTAGAAAACATCATGCTGCACCACGGTTGCTGCAAACTGGGGGACTTCGGGTTGGCCACACGTGCACGACGCGCGGGTGATCGCCCCGTTGGCAAGAAGTACTACATGGCGCCGGAGATCGTGGCAGGTGACACGTACAACCCCAAGGCGGCGGATGTGTGGTCGCTCGGGATCGCGTTCTTCATCATGTTGACGGGGTCGCCGCTCGTATCGCTGGCGTCCATGTCCGTCAAGTCATTTTGCGTACTCAAGCGGACAGGTGTCGTGTCGGTCTTGCGGTCGTGGGGTGTGGCAGCGACCATGCCAGCAAGCGCACTACGTCTGTTGTCAGGCATGCTAGAAGTGGATCCAGCCAAGCGGCTAACGATCAAGCAAGTACTGGAGCACAATGCCTTCAGTGAGTGTCTGGAAGGCTGAACGAAGTAACGTCTAGTGTAGGCGAAAGCTCTCGCGTTGGAACTTTAGGAAGTTTGACTACGATATGCTACAAATAAAATGATACAATTAAGTCCTTGAGGTTTCAAAGTCAAAGAGCACTCATAGGTCATTGCCTCAAACATGATCATAGTCAGCTGCGGGCAGCCCGGGCTCGAACTACATGTATGTATGAGTGCCATCAAATTAACATGGACATCAGCGTTTGACTGACATCATGTGGCAAAAGTCCGCGGCTGGTTACAAATTAGTTGTTGACTTTCGGTCAGGAAGGATAAATCACCCTCGATTTTCCTATAAACAATAACTCGATCTTCATAGCGATTCCCTCATATTCGTGCAGGACTTCATGTGTGCTTTACGAACTGTCGAGAAATTGATGGTTGAGCGGTATCCGCACTGGAAACTGAAGGTGCTTATTAAGCAAAAGTATAATCACGGTGCTACCAGGCTAGACCTCGTTACCCCAGACCAAATCTCATGACGCAGCGTGTCTGTCGGCGCATCGCACGTCGTCACCACTTGCCAGAAGGAAGGCAACAGAAAACTTGTTGGGATGGGGCGTGGGCTGCTGGCGAGTGCACTCCGACTCGACACCACGAGGGTCACGCGGCAACTCTTGGGAGATGTCCATAAGCGTTGATGTTGGCCGATTCAAGAGCAGTTGACACCTCAGAGCAGTTTCCAAGCACCGCATACAGGCCGGCAACGAAGTCGATCGTAGGTTCATAGCGACATATCTTGCCTTGCTCATCAAACTGCAAGAAGACCGACATCGGTAGCTGGATTGTTGCGCTTTGCAGCAGCTTGTCACGCACACGCGGATTCGTACGGGCACGAGGGAAGATCGCAGTCAACAGTCAAACTCAAATGCGTCAGCCGAACAACCAGCGTTGATCTCGCACATCCCGTCGCCGCATCTTGTCCTAACAAGCCCACACTAAAGGCACAACGCTCCAAGACGGGTGCAGCTCCATGGAACAAAGCCGTAAAAACGTCCATTGCTGAAGGACGGCGTCACGGCCAACAGAGTCGCCGTAGCGCACATCACTGCACATTGCTGACTCGAGAAAACTCTCCTGTTGGGCTGGCATGCCAGACACCAACGACTGCATGCAATCGCCCATAAGTGCTTCCACATCGGTCGTCTTCATTAGCTGACTCGGGGCGGTGATTAGATGGGCGTGTAAGTGACTATGTCGAGCAAATAGCTGATGGTCGACATCCGTTCGAAGGTCCTTCACGGTTGACTCCAGCTGAGTCCAGTACAGCCGCTTCTTCTCTCTATAGCGCCGCTGGCGTTGGCAGCGAAGAGATTGCGTTGTCACGTGCTGGCCCGTTATCTTGGTTGGCTCGTGTCCATGGTTTTTGCCAAGGGACTCAGTAGACTGTGACATTGCTGTCTTCCAAGGTGATTTTGATTGTGAATCGCTTTGTATCTCTTGCAACCTCTTGGCCTCGTGGATTCCGACTTCGAAATGCTCCCAACCCCAGCTCAGTCGCAGGCGCCGCGCCACGCTACAGTACCGGTATCCGAGATATAGTCCGTCAAAGCGGCTTTATCTTGGTACAAGTTGTCGGAATCAATTTTGGGAGTGTAGTGTAGGTGCACAGCTGAGACGTGACGAAAACCGTGAGATGGATCCTTGAACTTCATCGTGTTTGTCGTGCACCGGAACTCCCGTGAGACCCCGCCCCGAAAATCGAATTGTTCCAACTGCGCTCAACTTCATACCCAACTAGCAAAGGTAACTCTCAGCATTTCACTGAAATAGTCTCGCTAAGTGTCTGTATCCACAAAACCACCACAGTGCATCCTCGTGCCGGCGCTATAGCCCACGATGTTAGCCAAGAGGTACATTGCTGCACCCGGAAAGCCCCAAAGGAACAGTTTTGTTGCACTCGCGAAGTCCCAAGTGCGTACTTGGTCGGTTGTCAAACCGTTGCACGAGTCTTGTTCCATTACCGATGATGAAACAAGAAAGAGAGTCGAGGTCAAACTTCGCTTGGACCAGGATTTGCCTCATAGCGGTGAATAATCCTATTTCCAAGCGCATTGTCCCCACTTCTTGTCTCGATTGCGGCCAACATGAAAAGGTGCGTGCAGCCGACGCGGAAGAATTGTGTACTGTCCCGGACAATCGTCGGAGCCACAGCACCACTTGGGAGGCTACATGTACTTTGGGTTAGTAGAAAAACAAGTTACCATGAGAAGGAATGGCTCTAGCAACAAGGTCAAGGTAACGTTGGAATTCTTGAACAACTTATTCATGAGGTGGTTGGTTGCAAGTCATCGAGTTGCTTGATTGGTGCGACCGTGTATATTTGAGGCCCCAAGCCGCGCCGATCCCCTGATCCCCCTGATTTTCGTATGAGGACATCCAAACCGGGCGGCACCTTCCCGTAGAGTAAGCCCCGCAAGCTGCTCAGTCTTCTCGAGCCGTTCCCTTTTCGCGGTCGCTGGAAACGGAGCTGGCATTGGTCCGAGCTATGCTGGTGGGGACTGCTCCTGAAAGCCGCTTAATCTTGGTGCGGGCTGTGATGAGAAGACACGTCATGAGAGTCGTTCGATGCCAAATGGCTTGTGCAAACTCCCAATTGAGCCCGCTGGCAGAGGACACAAGGTTGAAAGGGAGTTCGTGCGTAGCGAAGAGGATGTAGGAACACACTTCGAGCTTGCGGCTTTTTGCGATACTCCTCCATCCACGCGAAATCCCAATGTAGTAGAAGCGGAAAATGAAGATGAAGGCGAGGTTTGCATTCTCCGCGGCGTTTGAGATGGATTCGGCCATGGTATTCGACACCGCACGAGGCGCTACCGTCACGATGCAGGATATCAGAATGGCCACCAAGTCGCCAAGAATCAGCACTTCGGCCGCATAGGTGAGGTACATGACCGAGCGTATTTTGAACTTCTTGTTGAGGTCGTAGCCGATGATGGTGATCTGAAGCAGGAACGTCAAGACGCAGCACGCTTCCGAGAGGTCGTTTGCTGCGCCCACGAAGACGGGGTCTGGTCGAGCGAACGGGATAATAGCGACAGTGCCCAGCGCCCCGACAAAGAGCAGCAACATCACTCGACGCTCTCCACGCCGCTTCCAGTAGAAGATCGCGAGGTACAGCAGCAGCGAGTAGTTCAGTAGCAGGACAATCGGCAGAAAGGCTTGGACTGTGATTTGGTCGATCTGCTCCTGCGTGACGGACGTCCACATCGTCACGAAGCGTGCAACCGCTTGCTTGCGGTGGAGACGAGTTGAAGAGAGGGCGAAGACGACAGGCGCCACGAAAACTATAAGCGGACGACAAGAAAAGACACTATTAGACATCGTCAAGACTCGAATGTTGGCAGGGCCGCGAGAAGCCTCGACTGGCGCCACTAAAGCTCGTGACAGTGAGGCGCTTCCTAGACTTATCGAATCAATGGATCACCGCGTCGTCTGTTGCAGCGCATCGCCTCTCGTTCCGCGCGGAGCGTCAACGCGACACCTTCTACCGTCAAGGGAATTCACGCCATCAGATGTCCTTCCTTTTGGCCAGCATCGATAAGAGTTTCGTGGCGGTCTGGGACAAACATGTGAAATCGTATCTGAGCTCACCTGAAATCCATCCCTTTGACGGCATTCAATATATCTGGTCGACAGGTCAACCCCGATGGCTCGTTCGACGAGACTTTCAACGGTCGAAACTTCCTGCTGATTCCGCGCACAACTGGACTATACGATGTTCGAGTTCCTTATGCGTTGTTGGAAAGTGTTGGAGATGAAAACCGATGCAGAAAAACGCTTTTCCAAGCCTGTGACGGACACGAGATGCCTGGTAGACTTAAAAATATTCGACCTTCAACCGCGGCGACGTCCAGTGGTTGCATCGCAGTGGATGATGATGGCGACATTTTTTCTGCTCTGAATAATGGTACCCCAACAAAGTGGTTGTCATTGTCGACCAGAGAAACCGGCAGTTCGGTGCATTTCAGCCAAGCCACGCAAGTGAACATTTTCGTGAGTTGGGTGCTTGCCCAGACTTTCTCATGGAAATTAATGCGCGTTTGGCGCGAGGGTCATGAATTCCGTTCCCGTGTCGGATCTTGTAAATTATGATGGCCACATGATTGCTTTCTCCTTCCCAAAACAAGGGTGGGCAGTTCCGTGGATTATTTGCGTATCACCAGCGAGTTCGCCTGTGATTTCAATAAACTCGGTGTCCAAAACAGCTCACAAAACAATTTTGCTAAGCTTAGGTACTATGAAAGAGGTTGTGTAGAAATCGTAAGGAAGAGGGCGGAACCGAGTGGAGGCTTCAGCAATTCCGAGGAACATCTTTCTTGTATTAAAACTAAGCGGTTGAAAGCTAAACTTGAAGACCAGCAAGCGAAGTTTTCATCTTAGAAACAACACACATTTTGTTTTGCTAAGCTAGCTTTTCTTCTACTATGGACTGGTAAGCAAAAATATAGCGACATGTTCACATTTTTTTGGTCTTTAATTTCTGCAAGTCCAGTGCATCCTGTGTCAACTTGCTGCATGGCTGACGAAAAAGCCGTGAAGGAAGTGGTGCAAGTCACCACCACTTCCTTCACGACTTTTTTACGAGAATTGAAAGTGGCGTATCGAGTCTGGGCTTGTATGGGTTGACAGAGGAAAGCGTGCGCGTTCTTGACGACAATGACAGAGTTGATGCTCTGGAGGGGCATGTGCATGTGAGCCGAAACCAAAGAAGGGAAGTCTCTGCTGGACTCGATGAATTGTTGTTAGTGAAACGAGTGGCTTTCGGTCGTTTCCGCAGGCTTTGCGTTCGTTGTTGTGGCCTTGGGAGGAGGTGCCGACGAAGAAGAAGAATGATTAGGCGGAATTGTTAGTTCGTGTCTGGTCTTTCTTCATTTCAGCGGATAAAATTGATGAGGTTGTTACCTGCTTGTGGAGCGACAAATGTTTGCGAATGAGATTCGAACCGAAAGAGGGTGAAAAACTAGTAAACCGAGGAAGTGGAAACAACCTTTTCGTAACAAAACCAATATGAAGAGAGCGTGTTAACACTTGAACGAACCAGACATAGATGCTGAGTGTGCACTCTTCACTCATAGAAGAAGATCGTTGCGACCATCTTCGCTCGCTGTGGGTAGCTCCTTAGCGTCGCTTGGACACGACCACAGCCGTAGCCACGGTCAGACCACCAAGCAACACTCCGACCCACGGCGAGTAGCTCGAATACTCTTGAGGCAGGCCCAGCCACTGCGCGAAGATGCCGCTGAAGTCGTTCGAGTACATGGGTTTGACATGCTTCTTGGACGCCTGCATGCTCTCGATATCTCGCTGAATCATTTTCGCAGCGATCGGGTGGTATCGAGACTTGCAGTCCTCGAAAATCGAGGCTCCTTTCGCTACGCCCAAAGCTGCACACAAGTCACGGAAAAGAGGTCGCACAAACTTCATGCGGCCTTGTTCTTTCAGGAACTCAACGGTGCGATCCAGCACGCGCAAATCACACGAGCGGAGCGCCAGCGTGAACCAACGGAAACGCAGCTCCGAGTTGTGCGTTGTGCTGAGATGGTGGTGCGCGAACGCGTCAATCGCGTCCAAATGGGCCACCGAAAGTCGGACGTGACTGCCAGCTTGCAGAAGCAGCAACGTGTCAAGCAGCAAAATCCACATCGAAGCCGGCCATTTGCGGAGCGTGCGTGGGTCCACAGCCTTCGCCCACTTCTTGACGTCCGAGCTTGTCATCATCTTCTCGCCCAACGTGCGAACTTGACTGATCAACGTCGTGTCAAACTTGTTAATGATCAAAGGCATCCCCGTCGAGTAGAACCATCCATCCCAATCGACCTGGCTCAGCGATTCCGACTGCGCCGCAAAATGTTTCTTGAAGAACGTACGGAAGTCCTGGGAAGTGACCGTCTGGAACTTGAACTTCTGGATGTAGGCTTGAGCGAAGAGCTCGAACTCTTCCGTGCCTACAAGAGTGGACAGGTAGTGCAAGAAGTTGAAACCCTTTTCGTACGGCACTCGCGAGAAAACATCATCCGGGTCGACATCTTCCGATTCCGGTACCAGAGCCGTGTACGGGTGGGTCGGTCCAAAAGCCTGGATGGACTCCACCAAGCCCCTCATCCCTAACGACGCCTTGAGATCGTACGTCTTGGGGTCGTTGTGGATCTTGGCCACGATCTTGCGCTCCAGCCAGACCGTCCAGCCCTCATTGAGCCAGAAATCCCTCCACGTCGCATTGGTGACCAAGTTGCCAGTCCACGAGTGAGCGATTTCATGCGCCACCACATCCGCCAGGGACCGATCTCCAGCCAACAACGTCGGGGTCACAAACGTCAAGCACGGGTTCTCCATCCCCCGTAAGGGAACGACGGGGGCAGACACACGAGATCATACCTCTTCCACACGTATTCCTGTCCCGTAATCTCCTCGGCAGCTTTCAGAAAAGCTTCCGTCTGTGCGAACTCGTGTGCTGCTCTCGTGACGACGCGCGGCTCGGCCCAAACTCTGCTGCGTGGGCTCAACTCCACACTCTCCATCTCCCCGCTGCAATCGCCAGTAGGTACGACGGGATGGGTACGTCCTGTCGAAAGCTCCACTTCTTGGTCCGTTCGTGGTCGTCATTTTTCACGTGGCCGTGCGCGATGGCACTCATGAGCACCGTACACCATTGCGGTACTGTGACGGTTGCCGAGTACGTGAACTTGGCTGCGGGTGCATCGGGGCACGGGACCACACTGCGAGCGTGGATGGCTTGGCACTGGGTGAAGAGGAACGGGTGCTCTTTGCCCGCCGTGAGCAGTGGGGACAGCCACTGCAGGCCGCTGGAAGCTGTCGACGTCGCGTACGTCACCCGAACGGTCGTGGACAAGCTCACAATGGGGACCGTGAGAGCCGAGCCGAACGTTGAATGACGCTCCGAGAGCGAGAAGTCCACGGGTCGCCCGTCCACGGACACGCTCTCCACGAGCAACTGGTGCGTGTCCAGCACGAGCACGGGCGCTCTGGAGGTGCCCATGTAGGCGAACGTGTACTCTGCGAAGCCGCGCAGCTGCTGCCGCTCGAAGTCGATCACGAGCGTCCACTGCAGATGGCGGAAAACCACCTCGTCCAGGTTGGCGAACGACTGGGAACGCAGCGAAGGGGGCGCCATGACGGTTTGGGGTGTTGGTATATCAGGAAGATGGTCAACTGAGACTTTAATGTGAGCGATACGTAAGGTGTACATGAAATACGCATACAAAGGGCGAGAGAGCTTAGTTTCGAGGGGAGGCTAGTTTTAGAAGGTGAAATATTATGTAGCCATGTCCGCGAAACGACGCGACTTGTTGTGGGCATTGACACTAAGACGGCACCGATGATTCCTCCGCAGAGCTCGCTGGTCAAGTACAACAACCCGATCCTTGTGAGCTCCAGCAAGGACAAGGCGTTCCAGAAAGGCAAGAAGGCGGTCAAGTTTGGCGGCAACCAGGCGACAAATGGCGACGCGAACACCTCGGGGCGCCACCTGCACCGAACGCCAAGCCGACGGTTTTCACGGGAAGCACCACACAGAGCGGCAGCCCAACGGAGGACATTCTGAACTCGATCCTGCCACCGAAAGAGTGGACGGAGGACGGCCAGCTGTGGGTGCAGTACGTGTCCAGCACGCCGGCGACTCGACTCGACGTCGTCAACCTGCAGGAACAGTTGGATCTGCGACTTCAGCAGCGACAGGCTCGCGAGACGGGCATTTGCCCTGTACGCGAGGAGCTGTACGCGCAATGCTTTGGTGGGTGGGGTGTGCAATTACTGGGTAGGGGTTTGAGAGTCTAATTGCTGTGTACAGATGAGCTCATCCGACAGATCACCATCAACTGCTCCGAGCGAGGGCTCTTGCTACTTCGCGTGCGTGACGAGGCCCGCATGACCATCGGGTCCTACCAAACCCTGTACGAATCCAGTATTGCGTTCGCGATGCGCAAGGCTTTGATGGCGGAGCAGAAGAAGATGGAGGCGGAGCAGCAAATCCGCACCCTCGAAGGCGAGCTGCGCGACCTCACGACTCAAGTTGACGAGCTCAGCACGAGATGCGAAGCTGTGGCGCGGCGTGAACAAGAGAAGAAGGCGATGGATGAAAAGAAGCACCAAGAAGAGGTCGAGCTGCTGCGAAAGAACAACGATCAGCTGAAGGCTAGTCTCGAGAGCATGTTGGCCGCCCCCAAGTAGACCCTCACCACAGTATTCAGCTTTCTCTATTCATGCATTGCATTTAGGCTTCTATACTCGAATACTTTCTCTATCAATTTTGTCTGCAAGTTCTTGGGCATCTCCTTCGCTTTGTGTTAGCTTTGATCAGTAGGAACCAGACTATCGGGACGACAGGATCCGTGTAGCAGCGCTAGCATGTGCTGCTCCGCGCCGTCCGCCAGTGCTCCAAGGTGATATCCGCCTTCCATGACCGACACAACTTTGCCATTGCAGCACTCCCACGCCACGTTGCACAACTCTCTCGTGACCCAGTAGAAATCTCCAGCCTCCAGCCGGAAATCACCCAGCGGATCACGCGATGAGCCGTCGAAGCCCATGGAAATGATCAACAACTCTGGATTAAACTCTCGCACCCGGGGTATCACCGTCGCAGCGAACTCTTCGCGGTACTTTTTGCCTGTACATCGCGCACGCAGGGGCACGTTGAGCAAGTTCCCATGTTTTCCCTTTTCACCTGCAAATCCAGTCCTAGGAAAACACGGAGCTGCTTGGTGCATCGACACATAGAGCAGCCTCGACTCTCTGTCTGCAATCTCCTGCGTCCCGTTGCCATGGTGCACGTCCACATCCACAATCGCAACGCGCTTCAATCCGTGCGTCTCCAGAGCGTGCATGGCCGCAACGGCGACGTTGTTGAAGACGCAAAGCCCATGGCCTTGCACCTCTCGGCATGATGTCCGGGTGGTCGCACCGCGCAAAAAGCATTGCAAAAGTCTCCGTTTTGCACTCGATCCACCGCCAAACACGCAGCCCCGGCTGCAACTCTGGCGGCTGCTAAAGTGAACCGCATGAGCGTCACGTCTTCGCCTAACTCCACGAACTCGAACTGTCGGTAGTACTCTCGTTTGCCTTGCAGTGTGGGGATCTTGCTGGCTCTTGGGCTGGAGACTGCAACAGCTTCGTACGCTGCTCCGCAGCGTTTGAGCGCGTCGAGCGCCGTCATGCTGCGCGACACTTTGCAGCTCATGTCGCTGACCATTTGCACGTACGTTTCGCCATGCACGCGCTGCAATTGCGCGTCTGTTGCAGGAGGAAGGGAATTCTCCGTCTGCAAATTGGGGAACGTGTCGCCCAAGCGCCGCAGCACAACTCGCAGCCGCTCGGGCCGCTCCGCCCTCCCGGGGACCCGGTGCAGCATGCAAATGTCGCTACTGAGCAGCAGCGAGCGCGAACCCAGCAGAATTGCAGCGCAAATTGCGCGCCATGAGCGGCAAACGGGAAGCAGCGACGCGCACTCGCGCCAAGTTAAGAAGCCCGAGAGCAGCAGGGTTCGCAACGGCGGGTGCATCGCCTGATGAACGTCAAATAGTTGCCTTTTGAAGGCCCGTGCACAAAATGGACTATAAATAGGAACCTTTTTATAGTCCTGGTTAGAAATGTATAAGTTTTTAGAAACGGTAAACTGTGGCCTTCATACTTTAAGTAAGAAAGAAGTAAGAACAAATAACATCGCTTAAAAACGCACTTTAACGAACTGGCCTCCCGGTCTCACTTTGCATTAGAAATGGGCCCGTATCTCCGCGTGAAGCGACGGAGCCAGACCGTGTTCCTGGACGTGCAGCTGGGCGAGTCGTTCCTGCACGTGAAGGAGAAGCTGGGCGCGCTCTTCCAGCTGCCGCCCACGAGCATCCAGCTCTGGCAGGGGCTCAACCAGAAGGAGAGCAAGGAGTTCGCGGACGCCGCGACGCTGGCGGATCAGGAGCTGCAGAACGACGCGGTCATTTACATGTGCTGGAAGAAAGAGAGTGCGTAATTTATTAGAATTGTGTGTTTTTTATTTTCTGTTTTGTGACGGTGGAGACTAAATTTGTGTCCTGAATAGACTCGGACCAATGGGAGGAGCTGAGTGTGACTAAAGTGGAGGCTCTGGACGCTGGAGACGCGGCAGGAAACAACGGAAGCAGCGGGTCGGCCAAGGCGGAGGCCTAGGGATCAAAATCAGACAAGAGTCTCTAATATAAGAGCTCCAAAATATGAAGTTTCGAGACAACGACGCAAAACCAGCGTAAATGACAGAAAAGGCACTCAAAACTAGAGTTATGAATGTCACAACTCTTTCTCCAGGCTGGCAAACTTGTGCATTCCTTGTGTTTGGCGGTTGCTTCCAGTACTGGAGACCTTCGCAATCCTGGAGCCGAATTGAATGGCCCGCTTGGCAAGTCCCGCGCAACTGCGGAGTCCGAGAGTCTTGGCCACAACCCTCAACGCTCGTTTGTCGCCAACTCCACGCGGTAGCTCAGCGTCACAGAGACTCGAGACAGGGAAGGTCGCGATCGTCGACACCACATTTTCATCGAGGTACGGGAAACGCGCCTCTCGCCCGTGAGAAGCAATGCAGCGATCATCACGTCCGAGGTTTCGCTTCCAGATTCGGCCCAGGTCCACTTGCAGCTCAGCTCGTAGCGCCTCTTCTCCCCGTTGATCAGTGCGGTGCGGTGACGTCCATACCCAGCAAGCTGCTCGTCTGCGCCGATACCCACGAGCACAACTCGTGCACTAGTCTGGTAGTTACCGGCTGCCGGCAGTTTATCCTGCGTTGAAATTGTAGCTGTCTGTGTTGGTGCATCTACCGGTTTTTGCTTTGCACGGTGAACACGGCAGCAAAGCTCAACCGTAACCTTCAACTCAATGTTGGCGTTCTCTTGCTGTTTTGATCTGAGGAGATCCACGAGGAGGTCAATGTGAGCTTCAGATTGCACGCCCATTGAAATCAGCATCGCTCGACAACCCTGCATCTCTCGCGAGTTAGCGTGCTGCATGCCATCGTCATTTTCTTGAAAACCGATCTTCTTCACTGCTCGCTGCATTTTAAAGCAGCAGCTTTTGCAGACCCCAGCATACAGCCAGGCTTCCGTTTACGCCCACACCGTCGTACAGGGCACAATAACGTGTTGCCATCCACACTCTTTTCGTCAAAAAGCGCAAGTGCGGCAACTTTCGTTTCCAGCTCACGAAGCTCAGCTCGTTGCGGTTTTAGGAACGCATTCAACTCTTCCAGTGTTGCATTTTCTGGTATTTGAGCCGAGTTCGTCAGGTGTCCACGGCCGCGCGAGAGAAACCAAAAGGCTGCTCCAATGTTGAAATCCATTTGCGTATCGCAGGGAGACATCAGTGTTTGCACCTCTTGTTGCGTACTCGCCAGTTCTGTTCTTGGCACGTTGACGTTGACAAGATTCCATTGCCGATCAGGGAATAATTCACACAGTTCAGCGTGTGCTAACTCAGCAGCCCGGCGATCAGGCGATGCGAAGCTCGAGTTTTCATCGAAGCAGACAGTCAGCAAATCCACCGGTTCGTCTAGAGGCAAATGAAAATGACTGAGCGCTGCGATCACCACCGAGTCCAATCCTCCCGAAAAGAGCACAGCAACACGCGCTACAAGGGAAATTCCATCTGAAGAAGGTTGTGCCGGAATGGAGCGTACTCGCACTCCAACAGCATCGCTGAGAGTGGTTAGCAGCGAGCATGCCGAGGATTGCAAAGAGTGCATCGCCTCTGAGGTGGACATTGGCGAAGGAAGCTTACTTCCGAATCGATCGAAGACGTAGAATGCCGTCGCTAGTGCCGAATCGGTCGTTGGTGAAGGCACCAACGGCGCGTACGGGTGAAACTCCATGCGGTACGATGGCAATTCACTGTTCATCTTCGATCGACGCGCTCGTAAATCCAGTACGTAGATACCTGAGGCAGGCAGTTCTTGGTAATTCAACGCATTTGCCTCGTCACCTCCAATCGCCACAGAGCTCAGCACGAAGCGAGCCAAGTGCGTCTGTAAAAACTCCTTCGACTTCATCTCCGCGCCATCTTTTCCTGCCATCCTAGCAACTAAATCCACACTCTCGTCATCTCCCCATCTACGATACAGCAGACTCCTCCGTCCGAACCGGTCGTGGGCAAAGTACAGCCTCTTGGTTCTCTCGTGCAGCCACGACACTGCAAAAGGCCCTTTCACTTGACGAAGCACTTGCACCACCGGGTCTTCGACCGTCGTTTCTACCAGTTTTTCTCCTGCCGACTGCAGCTTCTGAAAAAGAAAGACCGTGTCACTGCCTTGTAGCAGCCTTTCCTCTTCACCCGTTGAGACGTTTCCATCCATCCCGAACACTTCGCCATTCCAGCAAAGGACGTTGTCAGCCGAATCTTGAACCGGTTGGGGGACCACGTGACCCCCTCGAAGGTGCAGCACCGCACTGTGCATTGCAATTGTCCAGTCATTGGGCGCGTCGCCTCCGCTGGAATCCACCGGAAGTCGACGAATGAGGCGCTGGAAGTGGTCGGGACCCCGTTGACGCAATCTCCGCTCGAGTTCGTGGTCGAACTTGGTCGATCCAATTGGGTGGGAGGCGTGGGACCCATGACTGGAATCGGGAAAAGGTGGTGAATACGTTGGTGACTGTGCGGAGGATGGGGAATTGCAGCTGCCTGCAGGACGCGGAGTTGAGGTGAGCACCAAAGCGATGCCACACATGACCAGTTGTCAGTGGGCGTACTGTTATGTCGGAAGCGGTACTTAAGACATTTTGACCAATCAGAGGTAGTTCTCTTTTCCCGCCAATCAACGAACGTCTCATTTTCATTAGGATTAATCGACTTGTTTTATGGCGCTTAATGCTTACTAAATATGGCGTATGCCGCAATTAAAGACTAAGAGCGGCCGCGTTCTTTAGCTGCCGGTGAAGCGGGTGGCCCCAACACGTTGTGCTATCCGACGAGCTGCACGACAGTGACCACCTACAGCTTCCTCTGGGCGGTGCAGCGCCGTAAACTTTTTTGGATGACTCACTGAGTGGTCTGAATGATGTTGAAGTGCATATGGCTACATTGACTATAGAAGCCTAAATGCATGAATAGAGAAAGCTGAATACTGTGGCGAGGGTCTACTTGGGGGCGGCCAACATGCTCTCGAGACTAGCCTTCAGCTGATCGTTGTTCTTTCGCAGCAGCTCGACCTCTTCTTGGTGCTTCTTTTCATCCATCGCCTTCTTCTCTTGTTCACGCCGCGCCACAGCTTCGCATCTCGTGCTGAGCTCGTCAACTTGAGTCGTGAGGTCGCGCAGCTCGCCTTCGAGGGTGCGGATTCGCTGCTCCGCCTCCATCTTCTTCTGCTCCGCCATCAAAGCCTTGCGCATCGCGAACGCAATACTGGATTCGTACAGGGTTTGGTAGGACCCGATGGTCATGCGGGCCTCGTCACGCACGCGAAGTAGCAAGAGCCCTCGCTCGGAGCAGTTGATGGTGATCTGTCAGATGAGCTCATCTGTACACAGCAATTAGACTCTCAAACCCCTACCCAGTAATTGCACACCCCACCCACCAAAGCATTGCGCGTACAGCTCCTCGCGTACAGGGCAAATGCCCGTCTCGCGAGCCTGTCGCTGCTGAAGTCGCAGATCCAACTGTTCCTGCAGGTTGACGACGTCGAGTCGAGTCGCCGGCGTGCTGGACACGTACTGCACCCACAGCTGGCCGTCCTCCGTCCACTCTTTCGGTGGCAGGATCGAGTTCAGAATGTCCTCCGTTGGGCTGCCGCTCTGTGTGGTGCTTCCCGTGAAAACCGTCGGCTTGGCGTTCGGTGCAGGTGGCGCCCCGAGGTGTTCGCGTCGCCATTTGTCGCCTGGTTGCCGCCAAACTTGACCGCCTTCTTGCCTTTCTGGAACGCCTTGTCCTTGCTGGAGCTCACAAGGATCGGGTTGTTGTACTTGACCAGCGAGCTCTGCGGAGGAATCATCGGTGCCGTCTTAGTGTCAATGCCCACAGCAAGTCGCGTCGTTTTGCGACATGGCTACACAATTACCCTCTAGAATTAGACCCCTCGAAGTTAAGTCTACGTGTACCGTATTGTTGAATGAATTTCGAATGGCGTTACAGCAACCATAACACGACAATACGACCTTAAATACGGCAACCTTACTGTCTAAAAGCAACCTTAAATCTGAGAAAATCTGATAAATCTGATTAACTCAGAAATGAAATAACTCCTAACCCCGATGGCAAGGACGGGTGTCATGGCCTCCAAATCGTGAAAGTGGACAATGCCCACACGAAAAACTTCGCCCCGGATCACCATTGGAAACCCTGAGGAAGCTGTCACCTCCTCCAGTAGTCTTAGATGAAACACTACCTGTCACCGTCCTAAACAGTCCGTGCTCAAAGCAGGGATCTGAAACCACGGGCATTGATTTTTCTTTTTCTGATTTAGCTCTTTCACCCTCACCCCAGCGTTAAGGTTGCGGTAACCACTCCCATGAATTTCGGAGGTACCGGTGCAAAGAGTCCTCTGGCGGAGTTGAAGAAAGCGATCACGCAGGTATCCTGCTCACGAAGAAGAACGCACAAAACAATTCGTAGATCTATTCTTGGCTCCTTACAATTGCGACAAATGGTTGTAACTCTTCGCCAGCATCTCCTCTCTAGTGTTCATGATGGCCATTTCCAGGTACCAATTACTCTCCTTCATGCGACAGCGTCGTCCGCCAGAATCCCGAGAGCTCGCAGCTCCCGCTGTTTGTCTTCGCAGTGCACGTACGAGTCGCCATTGCGAATGTGCCACAGAGCGCCACCTAGATTTACACCCCAGGCCGCGCGGGGATACGGAGCCTCGGGGGCACAGAGAACTTGGTGCTCATGGACGCGCATGTGCCGTCGTGGAGCTCAGCATAAGCACGGAAGGCCGGCAGTAGCACCTCACTCCATCGCTGGTCGTTCGAGTTCCATACAAAGCCAACCTTGTCCAGCTCTGCTCGCAACTTGGGCGCGAGTGCGATCTGGCCTGATCGAACACGACTAATCCACTGCCCAAGTTTGAAGCCGCGCGTCAATACAGGCCAGTTGTGGTCGCGATCGGGTACCACAAAGTCCGTCGTCACTAGAGCGTCGCTGCCGTGTAGACGCTGATAGGTTGTCAGCGCCGGGATGACCACGCTCCGTACAGTCCTCTCAATTCGATGACGCGCATTCCACACGAAACCGAGATCGTCGAGCTCTTGGTGGGCTGCTTTCACTTGCGCATTGTACGCGCCGCGCCGGATATTCTTGACGGTGTCTCCCAGCTTGAGTCCCCACGAACCTTCGGGCCACGGTTCCTCCGCCGGGACCACGAAATCCTGGCACACATCGCAGTGGCCATACTGTGCTGCAAAGGCCTCCAGTGCCGGGAAAATGCTTGCTCCCCACGCCTTGTCAACGAGGCGGAAGGAGAAGCCCAACTCCTCCAGCTCCTCTTTGCTGTCCCGGACCTGTGTCGCATACTTGCCGGAGCGCACCATGTACACATGTCGTCCGAGCATGTATCCCTCCAGTACTTTGGGCCACCTGTCATCGTGCGACGGAATCGTAAACGCCAACGGCACGTCCGCACTGCCGTTCAGCTCCTTGTAACGACGTAGTCCGGGCAGAAAAACTGGTACCACTTGCTGTCCCTCACTCTCCACACAAACCCGAGCGCGTTGAGAGCTTTCACGTGGCTCTTGGGCAACGGCGGCAAGGCCGCCGACAGCCTCTTCTTGTCCTTCGGTTGCTGCACCCCTTGTCCTTGAGTTGCTGCTCCCTCTGCTTCTGTTGCTGCAACTGCTTCCGCAGTTTGGCCACGGCCAGTCCGAGTTTGTATCCTCTCGTGGCTCTTGGCCACAGAGCCGTCTCTTCCTCGGGCACCACGAACTTCTGCGGCACGAACAGGTCTCCGTGCTGCTCCGCGTACGCCCGGAGCGCCGGGAGACAAACCTCCTGAAACTGATAGTCCTGCCACGTGTGCAGCGGGAAGCCCATGGTCCTGAGCTCCGCCAGGTGCTCGCCCTTCCTCTTGGCCGTGGCCGAGCCCTTGCTCAGCGCCTGCATGAACTTGTGCACCTTCATCCCCAGAGGCAGCTGGTGCACTTCCTTGGGCCATAGTCTGCTGCGAGGCACCACGAAGCCGAAGGGCACGGCGAAGTGCCGCTCCAAGTGGTGGAACGTGCGCAGCGCCAGCACCAGCTCCCTCAGAGACGTTAATGGGTCTTTGCGTGGGCTCCTGGCGTCGTCCTCGGACGCGGAGACGCGGTAAAGACGCGCATCGACGCGCTGCAGACACGCGGGCGGGTGGGCGGGTGCAGACGCGCGCAGGAGCCCCACGCGGCGAGGCAGCAGCAGCAGCCGACGAGAGGACATGGCGACGGTGTCAATGGTCCAGTGGCTTCAATGGCGAATAGTGTGGGAGTACGTAATGTGGTGTACAGGTGGTGTGTGATGTACACCACCTCAAGGGAATGTTTTTCCGCCAATCAAGCAGCAGTTGAAGTCGGAATGCGTGCGCATCTGGACGCCGAGCTGGCGCGGCTCCTGCGGCGAGCAAGATCGCGTAGGGAGGCGGGAGAAGGAGGGGGCAGCTGACGTGTCGCGTCGTGGGGCTGCAGCCGAAGTTTCAGCGTGAGAATCCGAGGAAAAAGCCTCTCAGGACGCTTTAAAGACGCCGAAGGGAGTTGGGGAGCGTCACGTGGCGCCTGTGGAGGGAGAAGAGCGCGATAGGGCCGCAGTAGAGCAGACGAGTGCTCGGGAGGTCCTGAAGACGCAGCAGGAGCTTCTGGGCCCCTCGAGAAGCTCCAGAATCGGCGCGAAACGAGGGATCTGAAGGTGGGAGATGGTGCGGTGAAGAAGGAGGCCAAGGAGGGGGAAGTTGGAGCAGGAGGAGCAAGAGAAGACAGAGAGAGCAGATGTGGAAGAGCCTCTCGATGGTGGGGGCGCGAGAAGAGCTCAAGGAACAGGAGAAAAGGAGGGAAACGCTGTCCGACAGTGAAAGACGCGACTCTCGAACGGTTTGGTAGCTGCTGGAAGCTACGAATGCCGAGCTTCCGGGGTGTTTCATCTCGGATGCTGCGGGGCACACGGTACTGGGGCTGTTGCACCGGGCACGAAGCTCTGTCGCTAGCCAATGTGCTATGGCGCTTACGGTCCTGGGCCAAGTATTAGTATTGCGGAAGCGCGCACCTTCTGGTGACCCCCTCAAAGTGGCATCGTAACGGGGTAGCAGCGCAGAACGTCAAGTTGAAAGAGGTGGTTCACATCGACGCAAGTGAGGCTGAAGATGGATCGCGTATCAGTGATGTGGATTTGGCCACTTCTCAACATGGATATCGGCAGCGATTCAGCTGCCCTATCCATATGCGACTGAAAAAAATTAAATTTAAATTTTTATATAATTTAAAAAATTCAGAATATGGTCTTTATTTTTATAATGTTTTAAATACTGATTGCTGTGGCTCGTCATTCTCGACGTGCTGCTCACGATAATCGCTCGAATGGTAGACTTCCCACGCGGTGAGGAAGCTGTCGTGGTATTTGCCAAGACGCAAGTGGGAAGTCTCCACATTTGGCGCGGTCGACTCGGTTATGGTTTGGATGTCCACTGTTTTGCGAACTTCTTGTTTTCCGCGTTGTCGGGGTACATGCAGAGCGTCTCCGAGGCGATTGTCCGTTTCCACCGACATGTTATCCGTAAAAGTTGCTTTCAGTTGGAGGTCATGGAGATTTTTTCGCGGAAGGTGAAAACGCCATGGCTCGCTGCAGCGCCTACTGCCGTTGATATATCCCCCTCTGTGTTTCAGCGCAGCTTTGACCGAGCGTCGTGGTGGCGGAGGTGAATTCTTGATCGCACGTTGTTTACTGGCGTGTTGTTCCATCAGAGCATGTTGATTGATTAATTAACGGAAATTGGGAAGCTCGTATTCCTGTTTCTTTCTTACACGTGGAAACGAGTGCCTCCAAAACTCTTCGACTGGTCAGCTTACAAGCGCCTCGAAGCCCACCACATACTAAGTACAAGCCCCGCTCGTCTTTCCCGAAAACTGGAACCCCGTGTCCATCTGCAATTAAAACTTTTACACGACACCTCCGCTCGGTTGTCTCCCCAGCAACGAGTGGTTCTTGCGCTGTTCGCTATAGCTGGGGTACACTGCGTCGCTCTCGGTGCTGTTGGTGCGGTTGAGTCCGTTCGATGGGGCAGCCAGCGGCACATTCCCCACCTGTTGCTGGTGCCCCATCGGCTTCGGCCCCGAGTTCTGACTGCCGTACACATTGGCGTACGGCTGCTGTTGCATGTTTTGCGGGGTCGTGTACGGTTGGCCATTGTTGGGATTGTACTGAGAGGGGTGGGCGCCTGTCCGTAGGCCTGTTGCGTGGCCTGCAAGCCGAATCCTCCGGCCGATTCGGTGCGTACAAACTGCGTGTTGTGCGCCCCGTACTGGCCGTTTTGCACGTCCGCCTCCATGCTCTGCTGCATGGCCACCGCCAGGTCTCTCTCGTATTCCTTGCGGAAGTAGCGGATCTTCTCCGCTCTGCCGGCCGAGCTCAGGTATCCGGTGATGGACAGGATGATGACGGACGCCAGACACACCCAGAAGCTGTAGCCGTAGAACCAGCAGTGCCACTTGGTGTTGTCCGCCTTGCAGCTCGTGTAGGCCGAGTTGATGGTGTCGATCTCGTACAAAGTCTGCTGCAGCAGCGCGCCCCAAATGACCAGCGAGACCGCCAGTAAAAGCGCTAATAAAAGCAGTAAAAACACAGCATAAAGGTCAGTTTGCGCGAAAAAACTTTTGCGCAAAACACAAATTTGCGCAAAACTTACAGCCCACGAGCGTGCAAAAGGACACGACGCGCTCCATGTAGCCGGCCGAGGGGTTGTACACGGCGCCGATGGACGTGAGCAGCCCCACGACGGACACGGCCGCGCCTGTCGCGGTCGTGGCCTGCACCGACGTCATCCGCTTGCCGCAAAGCACCTCGTGGAAGTCCGCGCCGTCGCCCAGCATGTAGTTGGGGGTCGTGTAGTCGTCGGCGCAAAAGTCGCTGTACTGCAAAACGGTGGCGGACGCGTAGAAGGGCGACTCGAGCGAGCTGGTCGAGTAGAAGGCGAAGAGCCCGTAGCCCTGGTACACGTCCGTGCCGTCGCGCCGGTAGTGCTGCTGGAACCAGGCCGGGTAGGCCATGGCGTAGAAGGCGGTGCCCACGGACACGAGCGACAGGAACACCGCTGCAAAAAGCGCAAAAGAAGAAGAACGTCAGCGACTTTTGCGCAAAGAGACTTTTGCGCAGAGACTTTTGCGCAAAGCTAGACATTGGCGCAAAGACGTACTGAGGAGGGTGTTTTTCATTAGCATCATGGTGGGAGGAGGTGTCTGGTGCCTGAGTGAAGTCGCAACTGAGCGCGACGCCACCACAGGAGAAGTGAGGTCAAAGCGGCAGGTTTCGGATTTCTAGAGACATTTCAGCCAATGGAGGCGGGGCACAAAACACGGGATGTCAGGATTGGATGAAATCTAGACTTTCCGCCAAAACTGACTGGATTTAGAGTTAGGGTGAACACCTGAAAGGCAAAAGCTGCTTATCGCGGTAAAGACCGTCATGGTCAGGTCCATGACGGTCACGTTGGCCGACGTTGGCCGCAATTTTGAGCCCATTGGAAAAGGAACCCTCAAAGTTTACCGGCGACTCTGTCCAGAGCTCCCGGATTTTTGGTATTTTGGAGGTAGGTAGGGTAAACGAGTCCAACGTGGTGGAGAACACCGTCACAATCCCAACGTACGTAAGACCCTTTGGAGTTTTTTCTCAGCACACACCTATTCAAAACTTGACCGGTACCGGTAAACACACAGCTGACCAACTGCAGTTGAGCTGTTCGAGGGCGTCCGTACTGTCGCCCTCTTTGGATTCCCGTGGCCACAGTTCGAGTGCATCTGCTGCGGACTTAACCGAAAGAGTGCTGACTCCTTAGACATGTAGCCATGTGCACTTCAACATCATTTGAAGCTACTCAGTGAATCTGGTCTCTCCCTCACCAAAAGGTAGAGACCGGTAGTTGTAGGAGCCTCGACTCGTCAATGGCCGGACGTTGAGCCTCTACAAACTACGAACTACGTTAGAATGTAACGCTACGACTTGTAGCCTACAAGTCAGCACCTTCACATCGACATCCATTCATGTGCCCTGGTTACAAGTACGACTGTCCTATTGGAAAGCAGATAGGTTGATATCGCCTTCTTTCAGCGAGGAAAGCTCAGCCGGAGTACCCGGTCCTCGTGGTCATGGTACTCTCCGAGCAAGTGCTCATGTCGGAAGCCACGGACATTCCGTACATGTGGTTCGAGCCCGACTTCTTGTACACGAACTGCTCCCGGGCTGCCTCTTGCGTATCCATTCGAGTGGCGTCGATCATGCACTTGACGCAGAAGGTGACTTTGCGCTGGGTTAGCGTCAAGTCCGGAGCGATGAAGCTCAGCTTCTTGGCGATTTTGCACGAGTTGCACACTGCTCCGAAGCACAACTTGCAGGTGTGCACAGGGCCACTGATCGTAGACTGCTTGACCCCTTTCGTGCACGTCACGCAGAACGGTTTGAATGCTGGAGCTCCTTTCTCGCGCGCGTGAGCTTGACGCTGTTCTAGCAGCATCGCCAGCTTCTTCATCTGACCACAGTACGAGTACTTGAGTCCTGCCATCGTGGCCTGCACCATCCCCATCACTGCCATCGCTCGGATCATATCACCGCCAGGGTCCATGATCCCCGTGCCGCGACAGTCGGTCCGGTCCGGAGCTTCTTCGTGGAAGATGCCGCAGAACGACATGTTGCCGCGAACTCGGTTGGGCAGGTCATGCGCTTGGTGGAAGTCGACCGAGTGGAAAAGATGGTACCCGACACGCTCGCCGTTCTTGAGGTACAGGATCCCCGTGCTCTCCACGTACACGTAGTCGCGGTTGCGTACAAGCCCAATCGATGCGAGGGGGATATCGATCTCCATCCACTTGACGACAACCGATCGGAAGGGTTCGTCCACGGTTGGCTCGACGACAGTAGCGAGCACCGCAGCGGCGTTGAAATCACTCAGGTAGGACGACTTGATCCGCATGGCCTCGATCGTAGGGTTCACGATACCGAACATGTTCTCGTCCAAGGAACCGGGTAGCGGACCCACCATCAGTAGCTGAGGCAGTTTGCTGTTGGGGCTTGAGGATTTCCGTTCGAGGTACGAGGTCGTGGGTCCCGACTTGGAGAACTTCTTCCAGCATTTCAGGTCCACTTTCTTGCCAATGTTCAAGTGCTCCTCGTACTCCTCGAACTTGGCCATAATGATCGTGTCGGTGATGTCAATTAGCCTCGCACGGTCCTCCGGGGTGAGGGGATCTCCCCGAAAGGGTTCACGATAAACCGTTGGTCGTTCATGCCGTCGTCAGGGCAAGTTGACGAGTGAGCGGGTAGAAGACGAACGATTTAGGGATGGAAGAGAGCTTCACGTTGAAGAGAGTCTGGAAACCCACCAGCTGATGATGATTTATTGTGCTGCGCCTTCACTGTATGAGTCAGATGTCCTTCTGCTTCAGCTGCAGCTTCGAAACTCTTATGCCGACCGGTGGCACAGCATTTCTAAGTCTGTGTTATCCCAGGTGGTAACCCAACGACTCATTCGACAGAGCTCTCGAAAGTATCCGATACGAACAGAAGTACACAAGTTTGGCTTTCTTTTCGTATTTTTTTTAACGAAAACTCAATTGCGATGGAAGTTGTCTAGTGACTTACGGTGCTATCCGAGCTCACATCCGATGCAACGGTAGACCCGTACACACTCGGCTGGACAGGTTGTTTGTAGACGAACTGCCGCCGAGCAGCCTCCAAAGTGTCCATGCGGGTGGCCTCCACCAAGCACTTGACACAGAAAGTCACTTTGCGCTGTGCCAGGCCCAGATCCGGAGTGATAAAGCTCAGCTTCTTTGCAATTTTGCACGTGCCACACAGAGCTCCGAAGCACAACTTGCACGTGCTACTCGCCTTGCCAAACTTGCCCATCAACTTCGACGTTTTGATCTGCTTTAAGCACGTCGCACATGCTGGTTCTGTAACAGGAACCCCCGTTCTTTCGCTTCGGCGTGGCGTTGCTCCAGTAGCCACGACAACTTCTTCATCTGGCCGCAGTACGAGTACTTCAGCCCTGCCATTGTGGCCTGAACCATCCCCATAATGGCCATCACGCGGATCAAGTCACCGCCAGGGTCCATGACCCCCGTCCCGCGGCAGTCCGTGCGATCGGGTCCTTCCTGGTGGAAAATGCCGCAAAACGACATGTTGCCTCGCACCCGATTCGGGAGTTCATGCGCTTGGTTGAAGTCGACAGAGTGGAACAAGTGGTAGCCCACCCGCTCGCCGTTCTTGAGGTGCAGAATGCCGGTACTCTCGATGTACACGTAGTCGCGGTTGCGGACGAGCCCGATGGAGGCTCCTGGGATGTCGATCTCCATCCACTTGACCACCACGGAGCGAAATGGCTCCTCTACACTTGGCTCCTTGATCGTAGCGAGGAGAGCAGCAGCGCTGAAGTCGCTCAGGTACGAAGACTTGATCCGCATCGCCTCGAGGGTTGGGCTCACAAGACCGAACATGTTTTCGTCCAGTGTACCGGGCAGCGGACCGACCATGAGCAGATTCGGCAGCTTGGCGTCCGCGTTCGAGTTTTTCCGCTCGAGAAACTGCGTCGTCGTACCCGACTTGGCCACCTTTTTCCAGCGAGTTAAGTCGACTCGCTTCTGGTTGTTCAGGTGGTTTTCATACTCCAGGAACTTGGCCACCACCAACTCGTCTGCAACTTCTACGAGCTGAGCACGTTCTTCATCCGTAAGCGACAACTCGCCGAACGGGTTGACAGTGAACCGGTTGCTGTCCATGCCTTCCAAATGTTGCAGGTCGGGAAATGTCCTTGAACTACCTGACTGAAACCTGCCAACGGGATAGGAACAGCAAATAGACCCAGCCGGATGCTGCAAGGAGGCAAATGGGAACATCTGTGGGGAATCGCTAACATTAGTCAGGATGATGTACGTGCTAGGAATACTTCGTACCATTAACCACGTTCATGTACCGCGGTCTTATCAGAGTTGCCACTTTATGGCATCGAGGACAGTTTTCCTCGCAGCACGATCACACCTTCGCCCTTCAGTAGAACTCTTCCGGGTCCGGCAGCCATGAGATCCAGCGTGAGGTAGCCGCCGCGAACGGGGGTGAACTGCTGAGCCTTGATCGTCGTCTTCTTCAGTAGTTTTGCCCAGTAGGGACCCAAAGCGCAATGAGCACTTCCCGTGACTGGGTCTTCGTTTATGCCGACGCGCGGCCCGAAGAAGCGGCTTTGGATGTCGACGCCCAACGCGTTGTCTTTCGGCATCTCCGCTGTCACTGCAAAACCTCGGACGTCCGTCTTGGCTAACTCCCCGAAGTCTGGTTTCAAGACGGCGAAAGCCTCGGGAGTGACGCGCACCAGCACGTCGGTAGTAGCGCGTTTCACGTCCACGACGGCATCTGCTGTTATACCCAGCGCTGCTGCCACTTCACTCAGCACTACACTCGGTCCAGCAAGCTCCGTCGGTTGTTCAGGGAAATCCATGAGCACCAGCAGCTTGTGCGTGTCGACTTCCACCTCGAATCGACACACCAAGACGCCACTCAGCGTGTGGAAGTGGATCGTTTGGTGCATCGCCACGAGACCGGCATCATGCAAGGCAAAAGCCGTCGACAGCGTCGCGTGGCCGCACAGCTCCACCTCCGCACCTACACAATAGTCAATACCGGTATCCAACACACTGGTGGCAAGCTAGTAGTTCGTACCTGGAGTGAACCAGCGCAGATCATACTCGACCACATCGTCCGAAGTCTTGGCAGTCTCTCGAACAGCAGTGTACGCCGTCTCGCTCAGATTGTTCTCCAGAGCTACGCGCTGCATCCATTCCGAGACTCCAGTCTTATGGTACGCAGTAGGCGTCAACAGCACCACCGCTGCCGGGTTGCCCTGAAAAGCCTCACTCGCGAACGCGTCCACCTCCAAACCAGAACGAAAACGATCAGACACAAACCACTACGTAATATCGCCACGACTGTCCTCACCTGCACCATTGGTGGCAGTCTCGCCTTCTCACAGTTGAGCTCGAGCTCGAACCACGGGTCTTGGCCGTGCACGACCGGCGACAGTCTCGTCACGGCGAACCCGCAGTCCACGTAGAACTTGAGCAGATAAGCCTTGGAGATCAGCATGACGCGCTCCACCTGCGGCTGCTGCGCGCAAATGAGCTGCACGTAGCGCTTGAGCATTTGCGCTGCGAGTCCTCGACGACGGAAATTCGGGTCCACCACCACCGAGTGGATGCACAGCAGACGTCCGTGCGGATCGTGCTGACTCATGGACTCGTCGTCCAGCTCGTCTCTTGCAGTCAACGTGCCATTGACGAACCCCACGAGAGTTTCCTGTTCGGTGTTGGTATTGGGGAGATATCCCGCCCAGAAGAAGGCACCGGCGTTTTTCTGCCGGAACCGAACGCCCGACTCGCTGGCGGCTTCGTCTGCAGGGTACGAAGCTGCTTCCAATGCGGCAACGCGGCGGATATCGTCTTCTTGGGTCAGAAGCGCGAGGCGGACGGTCGACATGGATACACTGGGGAATGCTACGTGAGACTTTCACAGGGCTCCGATATCGAAATGACAAAACACTCTCAAGTTACAACGTGAGAACGGGATAAAGTATCGGACAGGGTTGCAGCTTAAGGGTGGCTGGAGACCACGAGAACGTTCAAGTGGTGCATCTGATCGTTAGCATGCTGCATCAATTCCGCAATAGCTGGCGGCAAAGTGTAGGAAGATAACTGTAATTCTTTATTATGAAGAAGGAAACATCGATGCATGTTTGTCGACTCTACTCTAGAGACTCGCTCAATAGGCGATCCCACCCATAGTACTGTCCGAGCGTGTGCTCTCATCTGAGTAACGTCCTGAAGATCCGTACACGCTGGACGTCACCGTGTGTTTGTACACGAACTGCACCCGCGCAGCTTCCTCGGTGTCCATGTGGGTCGCCTCGATCAAACATTTCGCGCAAAACGTGACTTTGCGCTGCACCAGCTCCAGGTCGGGCGTGATGAAGCTCAGTTTCTTGCGGATCGTACACGAAGAGCACACGGAGCCGAAGCACAACTTACACTTGCGGCTGGGCTTGCCCAGTCCTCCAAAGGTGCGTTGCTTGACCTCCTTCGAGCAGGTGACACACACTGGTTTGAACGCTGGTGTGCCGTTCACTCGCGCTTCTGCGTGCTTCTGCTCTAGTAGCCACGCCAGCTTCTTCATCTGGCCACAATACGAGTATTTGAGTCCCGCCATCGTCGCTTGAGCCATTCCCATGACGCCAAGAATGCGGATCATGTCGCCTCCAGGGTTCATGACCCCGTACCGCGGCAGTCGGTTTTGTCAGGTCCTTCTTGGTGGAACATGGCACAGAACGACATGTTGCCACGTACGCGGTTGGGCAGTTCGTTCGTCTGCGGGAAGCTCACGGAGTGCAGTAAGTGGTACCCTACCCGTTCCCCATTGTCGAGACGTAGGATGCCCGTGCTTTCGAGGTAAATGTAGTCGCGGTTGCGGACGAATCCGATGGAAGCTCCCGGGATGTCGATCTCCATCCATTTCACGACCACCGAGCGGAAAGGCTCCTCCACAGTCGGCTCCATGATCGTGGCGAGCACAGCAGCAGCATTGAAGTCCTTTAGGTACGACGACTTGATCCGCATCGCCTCGAGCGTGGGACTCACACAGCCGAACATGTTCTCGTCCAGAGACCCTGGCAGCGGCCCCACCATCAATAACGCAGGAAGCTTCGAGTCCGGGTTCGCCTTCTTCCGCTCGAGGTACTGAGTGGTGTTCCCTTCCTTCGAGTACTTTTTCCAGCGAGTTTCGTCCACATATTTCTGGTTGTTGATATGCTCCTGGTACTCTGCGAATTTGGTCATGACGAGTTCATCGGCGATCTCTACGAGTTGTGCGCGGTCTTCGGCCGTCAGGACCAAGTCCGGGAACGGATTCACGGTGAAGCGACTGCCTCCGGCCATGTCTTTTTAGACCTTGGACGCTTGTCACGGCGGTAGCGAGTTCCGTACTGACGAGCGATCGCCAGTGGCAGTGCGCAGTAGTCGGGAAGAAACGTGACGGTGGAGCGCCATCTGCACATGTGGTGCCTGCATAACGAGGCGAAAGTGTACAGTGAGCTCTACCGGTATTCTTGTGAGAGCAGTCGCTACAGATCACCAGGTCAGTCGTGGGTCACGACTCGCACGACCGACGTCGACAGCGTGGAGATACGCGAGGCATCTTGATGCAATATTGTGCCCTTCAAGCCTTGACTACATTTCCACTGTTCAGCGGACAGACGTCAACCGAGCGGATGATGACTCCGTTGCTCATTGACGAGACCTCGTGACTATTGCCAATAGGACTCGGCAGATCATGAAGTTGCTGGAACCGCAGCAATGGTCTCATTAGACCAACGCTGTTAGCTCTGAGCATGATGACGAATAAATGCACGGATGGTCGTTGATCAAGTTGCGAGACAGAGTGCACTTCAAGCAATTCTGTTCGTAGTTGACTAAAGCTCACAACGCGTGCGCCAATTCCTTGAGTGTACCAAACAAGGATGTTTTGCTTACCGTATTCCCAGGCTGCTCCTACTGCGACACTTTTGCCACATGCCGCAATAAGCCGATTTGCGGCACATTACTTCGAGTCAAAGTGTGGGGAAAATGTCTAAAGGGGTATGAAATCTGAACTTAAATGCCAAACGTGTAACCTTTTGTCGGTATCGGTGTGCGGTATCCATATGGCAAAAATTTGTCTAAAGGGGTATGCACGTTTTCAAAAGTGTATGAATGCACAGATGGGTCATTGAAAATGGCTGCTTGCCGATGCCGCCCAAAAACTATTAATAACTAGACCGAGACCGCGGTACACTGGCAATACTGCTTCCTATGCCTTTCCTTGATTCTTACCACACGTATTTCCTTGATTCTTACCCGAAGCACTACACTTAAGGCAGCTCGTTATACGCATTCGCCAACTTGCTGTTTCTGAAGAACAACCCTGTACGGGTACTTGAGATGGTCGGCCTCTCGGGTGCAAAGCTTCCCTACGAAGAGCTTCACGCTGGGGACACAATTGAGTACTATTCGTACGCATTCGTGCGCGGCGACCCACGCGGACGCAGAGTCACCACTGTGACGGCCATCGTCCAACTCGAGCTCAAGTATCCGGTGAAGGTGGCCACACAAGAAACGACCCCTCCTGAGATGATGATTAAACGCACATTTGATTCTGCTGGGATTGCAGTTGAAGGAACTATATGGCGGGAAAGGCGGACGTTCGCATTGTTTGATGGTAGTGCACCAGCACCTTCCTTAGGTGAACTGCTACGTGATCGACTTCCTGTATCGTGGACGAAGTGATGCAGCAACAGTATCAATCTGCCATTTTGGATCACGGTACTGTAATCGCTAACCCAGCTCAAGCACAGTGTAGCCTTCCAGATTCTACTGGTGAATCTGCAGGAGCCCGACCTGGTTCCACCAGTCAAGCACAGTCCGGCCATGCAAGTCAAGCCACTTCAACATCAAGGATGCCTGCACCAGCACCGGTCTCTACTGCCAGCCTTTTTGAAGGTCAGACGTTCGCTACAGGACAGGAAGCGGTCATGTGTGTGAAGACCTTCGCACTTTCTCAAGGGAAGTCCGTGCGTGTAAGTCGGGGAAGTGGGGTGGATCGCCAGCTGAAGTGCACTTCATCAAACTGCACATTCACGGTGCAAATCTACAGAAAACGGAAATCGGGCAGTATCTACGGCGCGTGATACGTGTCGTCGATCAAGGGGAGCACATCAATTGCATCTCAATTCCCAAGCCGAGTAAGCACGGCATTGCTGCGAACGCCACGTTTCGAAGTGCAGTTTTCGCAGCACCAAAGATGCCGGCATCTGGGTTGGTGAGCATGGTTGGTGATCGCGACGGTCTGTCTCTGGAACCCCATCAGCGCTCTGTTTACCGAGCTCGCGATATTGTGCGGGGAACAGAAATTGAAAACATGACTAAGTCGTACCAGTTCATCCAATCGTATCTAGACCAGTTCAAGCAGCTCAACCCGGGATCCATCTCTCTCATGGAACGTGACAACACAAATCGATTCAAGCGCGCCATGGTATCTGTTAAGGTGGTTGCGGATTCCATCAATCGCAACCAGCGTGTATTGGGCATTGACTGCGCCCATTCGAAATGCCCCTGGTATGATGGTATGCAGATGACGCTCGTGGGTCAGGACGGCAACCGAGAGACTGCTGTCATTGCCTTTGCGTTGGTCCCATCGGAGGACCTCCCGAACTACGCGTGGTTTTTCAAGCATATATTGGATGCTGGATACAATCTCACGGGCAGTGTAATGTTTTGCGATCGTGATCCCGCAATGCTGTCTGTTGCCAATACGCTGGGCTTCCATATCCGATTTTGTACACTGCACATAATCAGAAACGTGAGTGGTCGCTTTAAGCACTTCACGAGTGATCACGAGAATATGGTATGGAAGCTTCAAGCTGCGGACACTGAAGAAGCATACAAGAGCCAACTCGGGTGCATTGAGCTAGAACTGGGTCTGCCACTGCGAAAATACCTGGAAGACATCCCGCCCTTAAAATGGTGCGTTCACGCAAACATCGGACTCTGGCCGTTGTACGGGTGGCGAACCTCCAACTTCGTCGAGAGTCAATTCGGGTCGCAGTTAGCAATGGGATTTCGGGAGCTGGCCCCACTGCAATTCATGCAGGCCATGTGTGGTCGCATTGTTGATCGAGTGTACCGCCGGCACACGAACTGCGTTGAATGGCAAAGAAAAGGCTTCATTGTTACACCAAAGAGCATGCTGCAGTACGACACGCAAACCAAGGAACTCGGTCATTACCGCGTTCAGCACGCCTCTCCTCACATCAGTTACGTGCATCGTGACAACGGGAAACTCGCCACGAGAGTAAAACATCGTGTGGACCTGAGCAAAAACCACTGTACATGCACGTTCATTGACCTGCACAAAATACCGTGCCGCCACATGGCAGCAGCTCTCCGCAAACGTCAAACCATTGACACAGTGTTCCAGTACTTCGATTCTGTGCACAAGGTGGTGTCGTATGCAGAGGCGTTCCGAGACAAGGTAGTGCATCTGCCACTAGACCAAGATGTAGTCGCGGACGAAATGACTCTTCCTCCATTTTTGGCTCCAAAACGTGGTCGGCCCAAGGAGAAACGGATTCGCAGCACAGGAGGAAAAGGACCAGGCACCGTATACCGTTGCAGCGGCTGTGGTCATCCAGACCACAATAGACGGACGTGCAAGAAGCGAACGATTGGAAACTAGTTGCCACTCGTTCCGCTACGTTTGTTGTACGTGCATCAGCGCGAAAGGCGAAAGGATAACTTCACATTTGTATTGTTAGCAAGATTCACTACATGTCCAGGCAGTGCTGCAGGTTTCCCGCTCCCTTAACAGACTCCTAATAAAAAGAATTCATTCTCCAACTTTCCATGCCGTTGCAGCGTCATGTTCTTGTTCACCTTTAGTTTCCGGTGTGTACGTCTCCACAGCAACGTACCAATTGTCCTTCAAGCCGATACAGATGTAGTTCACGATCTGGGGCGAGACCTGATTCGTGTTCACCGTCTGCAGTTCCGCACCACTCAAGATCCAGAAATTGATGTCCATGTTAGAGTATCCCGCGTACATAGCGATCGTCGGCCACTAAACAAACAAGAATTAGTATAATCCCAACCACCAATTCAAGCATAGGTTCGTACGTTGCCAATATCGTTCATGAGCAATGAGTCCACATCCGTCTTGTGGGAAACAGAGAAGTCGACAACGATCCCCGGCTTGGCACGCAGTTTTCTATGGAACCAACACAGCACATCAGCTTAATATCATCACGTAGCTACCTCCCAGATTCCTAACGTACGGTATACACTTTACAGTGCCACTTTCAGTTGCAACCTCCTGAAAAAATAAATAAAAAGAAAACTAGAAATGTTTTCCTCCTCAGACTGGATAAAAACTCACCCGACCGCGTCCATCGGAGCTGAAGCACAGTCATCCTTCTTCTTCTGCAGCTTCAGCGCCTGGCGGTTGACCTCCGCTTGATGCTGCATGTACATGCAGCCGGCGCCTGCAAGTACGAGCAACAGCGCCAATAACCACGCAAGCTCCGTGATCTATCAGTTTGGTCGGATGGCAATTGTGTGAGTGTTATGTGGTTGATCCCCGTTTGTCAAAAGGTTTTGACCAAACGTGTATGCAGGTGTATGCAGCAATACCGACTGCCTCGGTACAGGCTAGGGTTAGACGGTACATACACGTTTGGCATTTAAGTTCAGACTTCATACCCACTTAGACATTTTCCCCAAAGTGTGGCATTGCTAGGGTTTCAATACAATTTTCTTGATAAATGGCAGAAAGGAGTGCCGCACCAGCTGGTAATCAGAGGTGGCACTGGTGTTATCCAGTCTTAAGATGAAAATACATTCATCAATGCTTAATGATGATGCTTGACAAGGCTACCTCCGATCTATGAGCTAAGTCAAGCAGGTAGAAATACTGAGAAGCTTGGAGCTGACCTTCAAGTGCGTGGTTGCCCCGATTTCCGCGGTAGTCGTTTTTGATCCGCTTTAACTAAGTCGCTGAAAGTGTCTTAGGCCGTGTGAGTCCCGGGTAGGTCCGACGTCAAAGGCGCCAACTCGGTGTAGCGACTTCCTCCGTCAACACAACGCTTCGCCTAACGGTTTCAGATTGGCATTCTCCACTATTTTGTTCAGTTTGCTGCTCGATTCGCACTCGTCCCGCAGTGACCC
Source organism: Phytophthora syringae (assembly GCA_012656105.1). Classification (NCBI taxonomy): domain Eukaryota; phylum Oomycota; class Peronosporomycetes; order Peronosporales; family Peronosporaceae; genus Phytophthora; species Phytophthora syringae. Next base: position 8,020 of record JAAKBD010000198.1, on the reverse strand, counting down.
CAAATACTAGTGACGAAAGTTGCTCCAAACTGTTCACGGAGTCTCTCACTGTGAGCTTCAAGTAAAAGGGCTAAATCAGCGCAATTGATCATTTCTGCTGGCCACGAACTCGCTCAAAAGTACTTTGCTTGAGAACGTCACTTTGAAAAGCATCAATTCTTTTATCAGCACCGTAGCTGCATACATTACAGTCAACACAAGCTGCTGTCAAACTGAAAGAGGGGTCCACGTACATACCCACTACGAACGGCTACGCAGCACATACGACCACTTCTGTTTTCTGTTCGCTCATGTGGGGCTGCTTCCGTTGCTGCCGTCTTCGAATTATTTGCACAGGGAGACTATTAAATCGGTCAAAGCACGCTTTTGTTCTGCTATTGAGATCATCTTGCCTTGATGCGCAGCAATGGAACGTTTGAAAGTAACAGTATTGTCGGTAGCTAGAAACAAACAAAGCTTGGGGTAGCTCAGGGTGCTGTTTACAGAAGGCTCGTGGTCGAGGCTTCGACGCTCAGCTCACTGGAGCTCTCCATCTACAAATTACACCTCCGAACAGTCGATATAGGTCTGGTTGCCTCTCTTGCAATCGATAAGTACACGCGCTTTCCCGTGGGGGTTGTTGGTCGTTTCTTAACTATGAGAAGCGACTGCAAGCGACTGCAAAATCTTTTCAAGATCGTGTATCCATGTCGAATTTTGCGGCACCCCTGGAAGTCCGGATGTGGCATTTTGTACCTTTTCTACACACAATGCCGCAATAGGAGCAGCCTGCGTATTCCTTCTGTGCTTACTGACGGGCCCTCATTACTGACAGTCCAAACAGCCAATCACAATTCGGAAATTGCTGTACTGTTGTGACTTATGTGCTAACAGACACTATAGTGAAGCAAAGACATCTAATAATTTTCGAGTGAAGGTAAGTTTTCTGCTCGGTCAAATCGTGAAGATGGGTGTCTGTAAGCACAGAAGGAATACGGTATCCGAGAGCACTCTGTGTGCCTGAGCTGCGCACAAGAAGAAGAAAAAATCGCTCCTTCGCACTGAAAACCACCTGTAGACTAGAGAGTCCGGGCTCTATTGTACCGGCAGAAAATGAAGGGGCTAGTAAAGACGGTGCTATGCTGGGCTCAGAATTGTAAAAAACCTGATGCAACATTTAGATATGTGGTAAAACCACCCATTTTGAGTATGGCTCTGGTGTTAAAAACGATGAACTCGCAGCCGTTTTCGCGCTACAAGCGTTTAAAAAAGGTGTCTCCGATGCCGTTTTGACGGGGAAACGGGTACCGTATTTCCCCTGTCAGAAGTGTCAGTAAGTTTTAGCCAATGATGAAGCTGTAAATTGCATAAGGTTTCGGGTTTGTCAGAAGCGTCACCTGTAATATCCGATATATGTGTAGCAGTTTTGCGGGGGGTAATGAATGGCAACAGCAACTCGGACGCTGTCGAACAGTGCAAAAGCACTACTGCTCATTGGGAAAACGATGACAAGACCCCAGATTAAGGGCGTAGCGCGCAAACCCCTCCGATTTATGAGAAAGGCGGTGGCCTACGAGACGAAACGAAGATGCATTGTCAAGTATGAGGAAAATGAAGATCTAACTGCTGCAATTACTGCAGTGTTTGGAGCCCAAGTGCCCAGCAAACTGCGAGCAAGGAAGAAACAAGCTCGAAAGTGGCTGGCAAACAAGGACTACATATTCGAGCAGTGCGCAAGCGGGCGAGGAGCGCTATTCCACCAACGTCTGCGAGGCGTGGCAACGGTGCTGACCCCCAGTTCAGAGCTCGAGATAGTAGCTTGGGTCAACTCTTTGAGGCGGGATGGAATTCCTGTCTCGCTCTCCCTGCTGAGTGCGAGGGCTCTTGAGGTGGCTGCCGAGCAGTCAATCTCAAGCGAAAAGTTTCGTGCTTCCCACTCTTGGGCGAAGAAGTTTATGCGGCGCCATCGGCTATCCATCCGAGCACGCACACGACAAGGCCAAAGCACTTCACACGATGCAAGAGAGGCTGCACGTGCGTTTGCTGCAACGGTCCGACAAGCAATTGTTGAGATCGGTGTAACCAAATTCTACAATGCGGATCAAACAGGTATAATATTCTATCCTATGGTGCGGTTACAGTAACAGTCATGCTAACCTTGTCTGGCTACAGCTGTGTTTTTAGTATTTGCCCCGAAGAACTATTGCCGGCCGCAACACGAAAACTGTTTGGGTAAAATGTGGTGGAAGAGACAAAGAACGAGTGACAGCGATGCTGCTTGGTGATTCAGCTGGCGTCAAGTATCCCCCGTTCTTAGTGTTTAAGAGTAAGCCGTCAAAGCGCCCTGCAGTTGCAGTTGAAAAGAAGACTAAGCGAAATGGCTTTGGACGCGCCATATGGAGCGAAGTGAAGCCGCTACAAGAGCGAACGGGCTGCCAGATATATGGGAACGCTTCAGCATGGTGGACGGCGGAAATGTTCATCAAGTTTCTCCGATTTCATTTTGCTGACCGCGAGACACCTGATGAGCCGGTACTTCTGCTATGGGACGACTTCTCCGGTCACTGGACCGAGGAAGTCGTCCAATATGCAGCATCAATTGACGTGATTCTAGTCAAGGTCCCGCCCCGCTACACGTTCGTCTGCCAGCCAGCAGACATATCATGGAACAAGCCGCTGAAAGACGTGCTACGAAAGCGTTGGGTACAAAATTTACAAGAGCAGATAGCTGAATTTCAAATGCTCGCCGCTGAACAGAAGCGAGCCGCAGCGCAAGTCCGCGCCTTGGCCGACGAAGCGCGGCGACAGGCCGCAGTTGACCACGGTGTGACAAGGTCGGACTACACTTGCACCTCCGACCTACTGCACTCGGCTCCGATCCCAAGAGACCAAGGCCTCACGACGCCCTGTCCGGCACCAATCCCAGCAGTAAGAGGTGATTCGCCAGAAGCTGGCACTGTACCGGAGTGGTCCATGAGATCTGCGGCATGTCGGAGGATTCCAGCCAAGATTCAGACGCTGTCCGACAGGCTGCACGCGTTCCTCAACGGCGACGTCGACGGAAGAAGAGCAGCACATTTGAGCTGTCTGCACCACGAAGACATATCATTGCGTGGATCGCTGAAGCTTGGAATGCATTGACCACGCAGACAATAGTTAGTGGCTTCAGAAAGGCTGACCTGCTGAACGATCAGCGCATTCGAGAAGAAGATGTCAATTATTCACCTGGTGATATTGGAGAGCTTCTTGACAAGGTTCGAGGACTTCAGCTCGGAAACGCAGCTGCGACGCGTGCCGTCAACTCCAGTGATGACGCAGCAAGCGTCTACTCATCCTTGTTGTCCGGAAGCAGCAGCGAGGAGAGCTAGTTGACTGGCAATACATATAATACAGTTTAGCATTGACAAACTTGTACGTGTTAGCTTTCATAATAAGCTGTATACCTGCAACTTCAGCGATAGCTAGCGTGCATACCATCCATCGTCCATCCATCGATGACACATTGTGCAACTCTTCAGCATTGTGAGCCGCCCGGCAGCCGACGAATTGCGGCTCCATCGATGCCTGGTCGCTGCAAGCCGATAATTTAAAGCATCAATAACGCCGCATACAAAGTCAGTCAGAAATAGTGCAGGAGACTTGCAGCCTTAGCGGTAGCTAGCGATGCGTACCATCTCGCTCTACGCCTCCGATCAGCGCTGTACGCAGCTTGGTAGCTTGCCCTTCTTCGGTCCCACCATTGCCCCTGGTCGCTTCAGGCTGATAATATATAGCATACATAACGCCGCATACAAAGTCAGTCAGAAGTAGTGCAGCGGACCTGCATAGCTAGCAATGCATACCGTCTCATCCTACGCCGCCGGTGAGCTCTTTGCGCGGCTAGAAGCCGATAAATAGCCGCTCGATCGCCCCACGGCTGCGCTTGGTGGCTTGACTCCTGTGCTGATTTGTGGGTTGGGAGAGGGGACCTTTGGCACGAGTACAACATTAACTCGGTTAAGTTCGTGCATTTCAATGTTTCTGAGCTGAGACCAAAAGACCTACCCCATTTGCATTTTGGGTGACGCTTCTGACAGGGGAATACGGTAATTGAAACTGCTCTTCCTATTGGAGGACACTGATGAAAAGGACTAGCATATGGAAAATGAAAAAAACATACACTTTAGTCGCATTCAGTCAAATTAACTTTTAGAGGTTTACTCTTCATCCTCGTCGCAGATCTCGTCCTCGTCTACGATTTCGCACTCTTCCAGCGCTGCGATATACTTTCGTTCAAACCGGAGGACGCGTCTGTAGAACTTACACCAGTTCTTGGACTAGACTCGAGCAAACTCAGACGTTAGCTTCAGGGACAAGTCCGCGTGGTTGTCGGCAGGGCGTCGAGCGACTCTGTTCTTTACTAGTCCCCACACCAGCTCGATCGGCTGCAGCGCTGGGTGGACATTACAGTAGCTTTCATCTAGAAATACCTCGGGGCGAATCGGATTGTTCTTGCTGTCTCGATTGGCAGCCCGCTTTGCAAATACGTGGCTCGGAAAGCCACATTTCCGGTGGTCTCCGCAAGATAATAGCGGCTTTGGCCGCGCAAGTGCCTAAAACCCATACTGTTCAACCACACTCGCATAGTGCGGACTTTGAACTGCTGTAACGGGGTTACTCTATAAAGTGTGTAAAGTCACCCAATTTGGTGTGACCACACTCTCCCTAAAACAGTACTCAGTATGGGAAAGATAACAAGATATCAGTAGGTGGCTTTACAGCCAATATATATGCATTAGACTAGGCTCTAATATGTTAGATAGTGAGACCTATAGATTTACACCAGGGCGCCTCTGCCGCCGATAGCAATAATACATTCAGTTTACCTTTAACCTTAAGAGTTTCATTGTCTTGTAAAGACTGTTACTTCTTGGAGCCTGTACGCTACTGTCGTACGCTCGTCCCTGTTCTTTGTATAAGAACGTCAAGGTAACCTACCTGCTTAAGAGACTCGCTGAGTCCGACTAAGTCTTCCTCTACGCTACAGTCTACGGCAGCCCCGCTGCACTTGGTAGCACTTGTAGTCAATCCTACACCTGAGTCGTTACGACTGTCCCTCTGTGAGGATGGAGCATATCGCCCACTTACCGGCGAGTCAACAAGACGGGCTTAAAAGCTGATGTCTTTGATCGGGCCGGAAGGTGTGGCTCATCTTGCTTCGCAAGGCCTCGACGCTGTCAACGCGCGTCTGGAGGCGTTCTCAAACTATGAGAATGCTCTGGTAGAGCACATCGAGCAGAAGATGACTGCGGCCGCTGCGTCTACGACGCCCAGGCCCTCATCGGATGGAGCTCCCAGAGCCAAACCACTCATGGTGAGCGTCAAGACGTTCGAGGGCAAGGAAGGAGAGAATTTCCTGCTCTGGGTCAGAGAAATTGAGATGGCTATGACGGCCGCCATGCTCAAGACCGAGCAACAGCGCGTGGCGCTGGCTATCTCAAAGCTCGGGGGTCGAGCGCGAGAATGGTCACTGACCTGCGGTACGTCTGTGGACGCCGCCTTCCCGTCGTGGGATCAGCTTAAGCTGCAACTCTCGCGAGTATTCTCGCCGCCTAACCAGGCGTATCGCGTGAGGTCACGCTTCCTTGCTACCCGACAGGGTAAGAAGGAGTTGGTGGACTTCGTCCAAGAGTTGCGAACTCTGATTGCCGGTATGGCAGCGGACCCTCTCCCCGAGGCGGTCACGGTGACCATCTTCATGGAAGGTCTCCCACTGGCGTGGCCAGGACGGAAGTCTTCCGTGTTCACCCTTCCTCTTTTGAAGAAGCCGTGAACGTGGCGTTGAACGCCGAGTTCAACTTCAAGTCCGCTCGACTTGGTTGGAGTGCTTCGCACAACAGCTCGTCTGGAGCTTCGGGCTCGTCCAATGGACCCGAGCCGATGGATCTCAGCTACGCTGAAGATGAAGAAGCTGAGTTTCAGACTCCGAGCAGCGCATTGGCGTTCGTCGATGCTATGTGTGCGGGAGCACACAGCACCTGCGTCCGGGTGTCCGCTTCGCAAGCAACGCCAGGCTCCTATGAGCCGAGGCCGCGCCTCTGACCGAAGCCGGCCTCTTGGCAGGGAAACGCCAAGACCCAGTAGGCGCGGGGCGGCCTGCTGGGGAAGAACTCGGTTCTGTTGAACCTCTGAGAAGAGGTCAGCAGGGCTTGCCCCCGGAGAGCTCCGTGCTCTATAACACGGAACGTGTATGCAAGCCGGGCTTGCTGGTCGTCGAAGCGACCGCGAATGGCTTTAATAAGCCATGGGTAATCCTTATTGATTCTGGTGCGTCGGGCAATTACGCTCGACGCGCCACGATGGAAGGAAGTCAGCAGTATGCTGAGGCGCAACTGGCGCGAGTGCGTGACACGGTCACTGTTCGTCTTGCGACGGGGACCCGTGTTACGGTGCCTAAGGTTCCTGTGAACGTGGGCGTGAAGTTTTGGACTTCGATAGCGTGGAACGCTGTTTGGTCCTTGACCTGGATTCGATGTACGATCTCATCCTAGGCATGGCCTGGCTGGAACGCTATGAGCCATGGATCGATTGGAGGTCTAAGACCTTAGGCGCTACGCACTTGCCCTAGCGGAGCTTTGGCGAGTCATGAACCCACCTCTGCTAGGAAGCAAAAGCGCTATTGGCGCGAGCAGTGAACGGAGACGGTCAATGTGCTAGATATTGGAGTGTCGGAGTTAATGGACACTAGCGTCACTGACGCGAGCCCTGAGCACTGCTCTTGGGCAGAACGTGGAGTGGCACGTAAACCGCTGAGCGGCCCTCGTTGTGTTAACGAGCTGTCGCTGTCTGCTTCCGAAAGCATGGCCAACCCGTGTCGAGACACGCGGGGCTGGGCCCTTCCGAAGCGCGTGGGGTGACACGCTATTCGCCGAGCGACGCTCGCTCTGATGAGCAGCCTTCGCTGCATGCCAATGATGGCGTGGTCGACGGAACGTCGAGGCATCTTGGGCCTGGCCCTAGCGATGCGCGTGGAGTGGCACGTAATCCACTGGGTGGCGACTGCGAGTCAGACAGCCCGCTGCTGGATGTCGGTAATGACATCGAGTCTCCTTTGGAACAACAAGAGGTGAGGGCACCCGAAGACGCGTTTGGTCTTAAAACCCTGGTCTCCCCGAGACGTTCGGTCTCCGCGAGGAGACGGCAGCGACGCCGTATGTCGACTGCGAGACGCAAGGCGTCTGTCCTGATACAGGAGTTATCCCGAGTGGAGGATGATAGCGAACAGCTATACACACTCATGGATGGAGTGACTGGCGAGGCCAATGGTGAGATCACCTTGGAAAGTATTCCCACAGTCAATGCTCTGCTAGAGCTGGACGAGATGTCCGTCGCCGAGTTTGGCGAGGCCTTAAAGGCGGGCGAGTTAGCCGAAGTGGTCATGATACGACCCGAAGAAGAAGAGTTGAACTCTTCGTCGCTTATGGATGAAGCAGTCCTTGAGGACACCAAGAAGATCTTAAGTGATCGTAGTGGATCCGCGATCCTGAAGAATCCCTCGGATCCCTTCTATTCTTTGGTGAAGGACTTCCAAGACGTGGTCTCTAATGACCCTCCGTCATCTCTACCTCCGATCGAGGCGTGCGTCATGAGATTGACCTGATTCCTGGAACCAAATACTGCGTTACACGGCAGTGGCCCTTGCCAAGGGAGCAGTGCGACGTCATTGACGCCTTCTTCAGTGCTAAGCACGCGGCAGGAATGGTGCGAGAGAGCAAGTCTCCACATTCCACGCCGACATTCTGTGTCAGAAAGCCAAACGGGAAGTGGCGTATCGTTCACGCTTTTAATAAGCTCAACGCGGCCACTATCCCGGCGCAGACGCCGATTCCTAGAAAGGATGTTCTGCAGAACAACATGGTTGGCAGTACAATGTACAGTGCGCTCGACTTAGTCGATGGTTATTACCAATTGCTCATGCGTACGAGCGACATTCCGCTGGCGGTGAGCACTCCGAGCGGTATGCTCTGGGAGTGGCTCGTGATGCCCCAAGGGCTGTCGAACG
>JAAKBD010000197.1:0-19750 GCA_012656105.1 Phytophthora syringae | reverse complement strand
AACGGGGTTACGCAAAGAGTTACGATTATGTAGGTCACCCTATTTGGTGTGACCACACTCTCCCTAAAACAGTACTCAGTACGTGAAAGCTAACAAGATATCAGTAGGTGGCTTCACAGCCAATAGATATGCATTAGACTAGGCTCTACTATGTTAGATAGTGAGACCTATAGATTTACACCAGGGCGGCTCTGCCGCCGATAGCAATAATACATTCAGTTCACCTTTAACCTTAAGAGTTTCATTGTCTTGTAAAGACTGTTACTTCTTGGAGCCTGTACGCTACTGTCGTACGCTCGTCCCTGTTCTTTGTATAAGAACGCTAAGGTAAGCTACCTGCTTAAGAGACTCGCTGAGTCCGACTAAGTCTTCCTCTACGCTACAGTCTACGGCAGCCCCGCTGCACTTGGTAGCACTTGTAGTCAATCCTACACCTGAGTCGTTACGACTGTCCCTCTGTGAGGATGGAGCATATCGCCCACTTACCGGCGAGTCAACAAGACGGGCTTAAAAAGCTGATGTCTTTGATCGGGCCGGAAGGTGTGGCTCATCTTGCTTCGCAAGGCCCCGACGCTGTCAACGCGCGTCTGGAGGCGTTCTCAAACTATGAGAATGCTCTGGTAGAGCACATCGAGCAGAAGATGACTGCGGCCGCTGCGTCTACGACGCCCAGGCCCTCATCGGATGGAGCTCCCAGAGCTAAACCGCTCATGGTGAGCGTCAAGACCTTCGAGGGCAAGGAAGGAGAGAATCTCCTGCTCTGGGTCAGAGAAATTGAGATGGCTATGACGTCCGCCATGCTCAAGACCGAGCAGCAGCGCGTGGCGCTAGCTATCTCAAAGCTCGGGGGCGAGCGCGAGAATGGTCACTGACCTGCGGTACGTCCGTGGACGCCGCCTTCCCTCGTGGGATCAGCTTAAGCTGCAACTCTCGCGAGTATTCTCGCCGCCTAACCAGGCATATCGCGTGAGGTCACGCTTCCTTGCTACCCGACAGGGTAAGAAGGAGTTGGTGGACTTCGTCCAAGAGTTGCGTACTCTGATTGCCGGTATGGCAGCGGATCCTCTCCCCGAGGCGGTCACGGTGACCATCTTCATGGAAGGTCTCCGCACTGGCGTGGCCAGGACGGAAGTCTTCCGTGTTCACCCTTCTTCTTTGAAGAAGCCGTGAACGTGGCGTTGAACGCCGAGTTCAACTTCAAGTCCGCTCGACTTGGTTGGAGTGCTTCGCACAACAGCTCGTCTGGAGCTTCGGGCTCGTCAATGGACCTGAGCCGATGGATCTCAGCTACGCTGAAGACGAAGAAGCTGAGCTTCAGACTGCCGAGCAGCGCATTGGCGTTCGCCGATGCTATGTGTGCGGGAGCACGCAGCACCTGCGTCCTGGGTGTCCGCTTCGCAAGCAACGCCAGGCTCCTATGAGCCGAGGCCGCGCCTCTGACCGGAAGCCGGTCCCTTGGCAGGAAACGCCAAGACCCAGTAGGCGCGGGGCGGCCTGCTGGGGAAGAACTTTGTTCTGTTGAACCTCTGAGAGGAGGTCAGCAGGGCTTGCCCCGGAGAGCTCCGTGCTCTATAACACGGAACGTGTATGCAAGCCGGGCTTGCTGGTCGTCGAAGCGACCGTGAAGGGCTTTAATAAGCCATGGGTAATCCTTATCGATTCTGGTGCGTCGGGCAATTACGCTCGACGCGCCACGATGGAAGGAAGTCAGCAGTATGCTGAGGCGCAAGTGGCGCGAGTGCGTGACACGGTCACTGTTCGTCTTGCGACGGGGACCCGTGTTACGGTGCCTAAGGTTCCTGTGAACCTGGGCGTGAAGTTTTGGACTTCGATAGCGTTGAACGCTGTCTGGTCCTTCGAGATACGATCTCATCCTAGGCATGGCCTGGCTGGAACGCCATGAGCCATGGATCGATTGGAGGTCTAAGACCTTAGGCGCTACGCGCTTGCCTCCTAGCGGAGCTTTGGCGAGTCATGAACCCACCTCTGCTAGGAAGCAAAAGCGCTATTGGCGCGAGCACTGGACCGAGACGGTCAATGTGCTGGATATTGGAGTGTCCGAGTTAATGGACACTGGCGTCACTGACGCGAGCCCTGAGCACTGCTCTTGGGCTGAACGTGGAGTGGCACGTAAACCGCTGAGCGGCCCTCGTTGTGTTAACGAGCTGCCGCTGTCTGCTTCCGAAAGCATGGCCAACCCGGTGTCGAGACACGCGGGGCTGGGCCCTTCCGAAGCGCGTGGGGTGACACGCTATTCGCCGAGCGACGCTCGCTCTGATGAGCAGCATTCGCTGCATGCCAATGATGGCGTGGTCGACGGAACGTCGAGGCATCTTGGGCCTGGCCCTAGTGATGCGCGTGGAGTGGCACGTAATCCACTGGGTGGCGACTGCGAGTCATGCAGCCCGCTGCCGGATGTCGGTAATGACATCGAGTCTCCTTTGGAGCAACAAGAGGTGAGGGCACCCGAAGATGTGTTTTATCTTAAAACCCTGGTCTCTCCGAGACGTTCGGTCTCCGCGAGGAGACGGCAGCGACGCCGCATGTCGACTGCGAGACGCAAGGCGTCTGTCCTGATACAGGAAGTATCCCGAGTGGAGGATGATAGCGAACAGCTATACACACTCATGGATGGAGTGACTGGCGAGGCCAATGGTGAGATCACCTTGGAAAATATTCCCACAGTCGATGCTCTGCTAGAGCTGGACGAGATGTCCGTCGCCGAGTTTGGCGAGGCCTTAAAGGCGGGCGATTTAGCCGAAGTGGTCATGATACGACCTGAAGAAGAGTTGAACTCTTCGTCGCTTATGGATGAAGCAGTCCTTGAGGACACCAAGAAGATCTTAAGTGATCGTAGTGGATCAGCGATCCTGAAGAATCCCTCGGATCCCTTCTATCCTTTGGTGAAGGACTTCCAAGACGTGGTCTCTAATGACCCTCCGTCATCTCTACCTCCCGATCGAGGCGTGCGTCATGAGATTGACCTGGTTCCTGGAACCAAATACTGCGTTACACGACAGTGGCCCTTGCCAAGGGAGCAGTGCGACGTCATTGACGCGTTCTTCAGTGCTAAGCACGCGGCAGGAATGGTGCGAGAGAGCAAGTCTCCACATTCCACGCCGACATTCTGTGTCAGAAAGCCAAATGGGAAGTGGCGTATCGTTCACGCTTTTAATAAGCTCAACGCGGCCACTATCCCGGCGCAGACGCCGATTCCTAGAAAGGATGTTCTGCAGAACAACATGGTTGGCAGTACAATGTACAGTGCGCTCGACTTAGTCGATGGTTATTACCAATTGCTCATGCGTACGAGCGACATTCCGCTGACAGCGGTGAGCACTCCGAGCGGTATGCTCTGGGAGTGGCTCGTGATGCCCCAAGGGCTGTCGAACGCGCCTGCGACGTTCAATCGTCTTGTGACGCAACTATTCAGGCCTCTTCGAGCGTTTGCACAAACGTATTTTGATGACATCTTTGTCCATAGTCGTGCGGAGCACGGGAAGTCGGACGTGGAGAACCACATCGACCACCTACGAGCGGTGCTCGAGTGCATGCGCACTAACAAACTTTACGCTAATGCGTCTAAGTGTATCTTCGGTGCTGAAGAGATTCCCTTCTTGGGATGCTTTATTGGAAAGCGTGGCCTTCGTGCGGATCCCGCCAAGGTCAAGTCCATCGTGGACTGGCCCTTCCTCGCAACCAGAAGGATTTGCGGAAGTGGCTTGGCCTTGCCAACTACTTGCACAAGTACAGCAAGAACTATGCTGAGATGGCTCGGCCATTGTCCAATCTCCTTAAGAAGGATGCGGACTGGTGTTGGGACACCGAGCATCAAGATGCATTTGAGGCGGTCAAGGAGAGTCTCCTTCATGCACCGATCCTGGCGTTGCCAGACCCTGAACGTCCGTTCAGCGTCGTCTGTGACGCATCCGACTTTGCCATTGGCAGTGCGCTTTTACAAGCTGATGCCGATGGGCACGAACGCGTGATTGCGTTTGAGTCTCGCCAGCTTAAAGCTGCAGAGAAGAACTATCCAGTTCATGACAAGGAGCTACTTGCAATGAAGTATGCCCTTGTCAAGTTCAGGGTGCACCTGCTCGGTTCAAAACCGTTTGTGGTCTTTACAGACCATGCGTCGCTACGCACTGCGATTCAATCGCCTCATCTCTCGCAAAGGATGGCCAGATGGCTGTTCTTCGCGGAGTACAACTTCGAGGTGAAGTACAAGCCTGGCAGGCAGAACGATCTGGCGGACGCGTTATCGCGTCGCCCAGACTATGAGCTTGCTCATGCCTCGTCTGTGACGACGCTAATCCGCGCTGCGTATGCGCGTGATGAGACGTGTGTAGCTTTGCTACGTGCTCTTGGGAGCAAGGAGTTTGAAGACTCGGACATTAAGTTGTCGGCGCGCCTGCGCGCGAGGTTATCGATACTCCATCGATGATGGCCTGCTGTACTACAGCACGGATGTTGAGGACACTCCCGTGTCGTAGTCAGGATCTCAAGTATCGCATCCTCTATGAGGCGCATGATACGCCGCTTAGTGGCACCTCGGTCGTGAAAAGACCTACGGCTCGGTGAGCCTGACGTACTGGTGGCCCAAGCTTTACAAGTGGACGAGCACTTACGTGCGCACGTGTGAGACGTGTCAACGGGTGAAGCCTTCACCACACGCGGCTGCGCCGCTGGCAAGTTTGCCTGTACCCTCTGGGTGTTGGGAGTCCATGAGTTTGGACTTTGTGTTCGGTCTTCCTAAAGACCAGGATGGGAACACAGGCATCGTGGTCTTTGTAGACCGATTGAGTAAGATGGTACATCTTGCGGCAGTGCCGGACACCATCGATGGTGAAGGTACAGCGAAGCTGTTTATCGATCGGGTCTTTCGCCAGCATGGCTTACCCGCATCGATTGTCTCTGACAGAGACCCCGTTTCACGGGCCATTTTGGTCGTCCGTGTTTACCGTGCTGGGCACGAAGTTGGACATGTCCACGGCGGATCATCCGCAGACCGATGGTCAAACCGAACGCGCGAATCGCGTTGTGGAGGATATCCTCCGGAGCACTTGTGCTGAGAAGCCAAAGCTTTGGAGCTCCATGCTCCCACTCGTTGAGTTCGCATTGAATAATGCTGTGCATGCCTCTACAGGCTACACGCCGTTCTACGTGAACGGCCTCTCTCACCCACGCGTCCCGTTGACGCTACTACTCCGTGGTTCTGGGCTTGGTGGGGGAGGAGAGCTCGATGAGCGACTTGCTGAAGTCAGCCCTACTACTGTTAAGAAACAGGTTGATGACTTTCTGTCAACGCGTCTGAATGTCCTTCGACATGTGCGTGACGCAATGGCTGAGAGCCAAGACAAACCGAAGGAATACGCAGATGCCAAGGGCAGAAGAAATGAGCAAAGCTTTGAGGTCGGAGACCTGGTTTTATTGAATGCTAAAAACCGACCTACACATGCAGTGACCGCGGTCTTCAAGACCAAGCTGCGGCCGCGCATTGTGGGACCTTTCAAGGTCGTGGCCAAAGGGCCTGGCGTACACGCTAAACCTCCCCAAGAGGATATGAACGCATCCCATTTTTTACGTGGGCTTGCTCAAGCCGTACCGGGACGCGTCGCAGGTTAGCTCGGAGGCTCGCGAGCCACAGCGACGGGCAGAAGATGAAACAGACCGTCAATCTGCACCTGCATCCGAGCCACAGTCTCCACGGGCCGCAAATGCTGCAGAGCTCAATGGAGCATAATGGGATATCTGAGCTTGATACTGCTTTCCAAACGTACCTTTCGCTCGACCCTTCGCGTACTCGAAGACTAGTTTGCGCTCGAGACGCACGTCAATCTCAGAGAAGCTGGCTAGAAGCGCCTCCATGACGATAACTTCCGGCTCCGGTGAGCCCAAGTAGTCATAAGAGTATCATACTCAGACTCTGTCTCCCCAGGCGCCAGCGCCAACACCACAGTGCGTACCATGGGTACCGGCTGCCTGCTCGCTTGAGCTTGGTGACGAATGCGGTATTCGGCAATGGTTGAGACTTGTGGGGTCACAAACCGAGCGCGTAGCGCTTGACGAGTTGCCAACTCCGATACCGTGCGAGCCGCTGGCCCAATGACATGCGATGTCAACGGCCGATTCCCGAGTTGTTTTATATACTTCTCGGGATCGGGGTTGTGAATCTATAATCCGAATGCGGATCGAGCACAGGCTGAGCCACAGGGTGGCGGGTCACGGGAGCCTTTTGCTCATTGAGCTGCAGCTCTTGGACCTCGTCGAGGGATTAGAGATCGGAGGATCTTCCAAACCGCGCGAGGCGCGCAGCGCGTTGAGACCTTCAACGCCGGCTCGTTCAGCGAACGGATTAGGAGCACGAAGCGCTGGGCGCTCAGCGGTCGCACTCGATGCAGGGGTTCATCCTCGTGGAGTTCCCCGGGTTCCCGACCTCGGACTCTTCATAGTCCACTGAGGTCTCCGTGAGTTCCTCGAAGAGGGCTTGGTTCGCGGTACGCGGCCGCTTGGGCTTTGGAGCCTCGGGGTGGACATGTCCGCTGGAGAATGCCGGCGCTTGTGCTCGGCGTAGTACTCGTGTACTGAGAGCTTCTCAAACGCGGGAGACAGGATGTCTTCGAGACCACGGGCCGGTAGTGCACTCGGTGCGGGCGATGTGGGGCGTGAGACTGGGATCAGTCGTTGGTCAAATGACCTGAAGCAGTTGTGAGCCATACAACGGGCCGTCGGCCAGCTCGAGGAGTACATGGAAAGTTCTGGAGCGCGGAGCTTGATGGAACGTGACCCCGTCACACGCGTCAGTTGACGCTACCTCACGTGAGGCGAATTGTCGAGTGTCGTCACGTGGTGTCTTCAGTCTGGAGGAGAGTGTAAGGGGTTACGCAAGAGTTACGATTATGTAGGTCACCCTATTTGGTGTGACCACACCTCCTAAAACAGTACTCAGTACGTGAAAGCTAACAAGATATCAGTAGGTGGCTTCAAAGCCTATGGATATGCATTAGACTAGGTTCTACTATGTTAGATAGTTAGACCTATCGATTTACACCAGGGCGGCTCTGCCGCCGTTTGCAATAATACTCTCAGTTCACCTTTAACCTTAAGAGTTTCATTGTCTTGTAAAGACTGTTACTTCTTGGAGCCTGTACGCTATTATCGTACGCTCGTCCCTGTTCTTTGTATAAGAACACTAAGGTAAGCTACCTGCTTAAGAGACTCGCTGAGTCTGACTAAGTCTTCCTCTACGCTACAGTCTACGGCAGCCCCGCTGCACTGGGTTGGATACAGAAGTTCGTGGACAAGCACCCGAAGACGAAGGCGACACGTTTGTATTCACTGCTTCCGAACATGAGCTCATTTGTGGATGCTCATATTACCATCAACGTGACGTCGCTATTTCAAGTCTTCAGGCGGATCAAGAATGACCCTGAAGCCGCAAACTACGTGGATAAAGCGCTGCCGGTCGGATGCAGCCACGCGGATCGTCAATTGTGGACACAGAATCGCGACGCACTTTTTCGAAAGATATTCAAGCTTAATTAGATGGAAACCGAAGAAGCGCAACCGATTGACGAACGACAAGGTCAATATGCTAGCGTACGTCTACGTGAATCACCACGCCGTCTCGAAGGAGGTGGTAAAATTGATTTCAGAATACTTTGCTACTCACAAACACCCTGGATATATTGATCGGGAACTCATCGCAGTCGAATGCCCATGACTTCAACATATTTTCGCACGCCACCCTCTGGACCCCAGAAGATGTCTACGAAAGCATCGCAGTCGAGAATATATCTGCTAAAGCATCGCAGTGCTTCACCTGCAGCCACCTTTTAGCACAACGTGCGAACTGCAGCGAGTACCAATAAAACGATCAAAACTCAATGTGAGTGCTGCGCTTACAGCTGTAAGCCAGAGGTTGATCGAAACCTGTGCACGGCATGTAGCTAGTAAGGAGCTCACCTCGCACGACCTTCGCTAACATCAGACTTTCAATTGATTGCAGTTGAAATTCTGGCGTGTAAGCATCCAGTCCAATTTTTAAGAAGGTTCATCGCCTTCTTCAAGCAGCTCTAGCTCATCTAGGTGCTCAGAGTTCTTACTACTTACACTAATACTCTCACAGCTTCAATTCAACAAAGACCATCCTTCCGTGGCTACTTCAACTAAGGTGACGCAAGGCACTACCTACATTGTAGCTAACCGGAGATGCACCGTAGCATTGCTGTACTTGCACAAGATCGTGTGCAAGACAGTAATCTGGCGCTCAACTACGGATCAATTCGGCGCTGCATCGAGCGGGAATATTTAAATGCAACCTTCGCTAAGTAAACAGAGTATATTATTCAGATTGAGCGCGTTAAGTTTAACCTGTTCGAGCAAAACGAAATGTATAGACTGCTCCGCGTGTTCGAAATTGCTGACCGCTTTAACTTCATTTTCGTGCGAGTGTGGTGTGCAAATTGATAGCCTCGCTGTGAGTAGCTACTTTCTTTCATGAACTCCGATGGCTAGTCAGTCAGGAGTACAATCCGAATGGATTTATTCTTTATCATTATCAACAAAACTATTGGCAATCTCACCACTTCACTGTAACTTGTCAAATATCCGTCTCCCAAATTTCAACGATGTCTTCAACGTTCGTTGTAGAACCTATCTGATGAGCCTTCTTCGTGAAGGCAATGCAGACGTCTTTGTTCCTATCTCCACGCTATTCGCGCGATCCGCTTTTCTAGTACACGTCTCTCACCGTAAATGCATCGTACTAAGCCAACAACGAACGCAAGTATACTGATAAGCCAGCGTTTCATCAAATTAGCACGGGTTCGGTTAACATGTGTGCTCCTACTCCTCTTCTCTCGTGTTGTCTCCTAGTCGCAGCCTGGGGTGGAGCTCTCTCAGTCCTCTGCACGACCCTCCCACTCACTCGCGTGAAGCATGCTCCAAGGTCGGAATCCTCGACGTCTTGATCACTGCAGCAATAAAAACTTGGCTCTCGAACTCGGAATCTTCATCGGAGGAGTCGATGGTTGTACCAAGCAGCACTCGCAGCGGCGCTGGTTCCCCTGCTGAAGCACCGCCTCGGCCCGCTGCATGTGGTCAGTCTTGCGGCTTTTCCTCGCGGCCACGTCTGCTACGGCGGATGCATGCAGAGCGAAACGATATTCTTCAAGCCAGTTTCGCGGCGTGTAGGATCGCCAGCATGGTACTCGCCAGCTACATGCTGTAACAGACGATGCGCCTCGACCAAAGGTGCAGACGCAGCTGTCTCCGCTGCAATTGCGAGGTCACGGCTCGATTTCGCTGCCTGCATAGATCTTCTCGTGTACGAGGTGAAAAACGTTGTGGGAATCAACATCAACAAACCGTTTGTGAATTTTCACAGCTGGGACAAGGTGCGGAAAACCTGGAGAAACGTAACACGAGCCTGTATGACAGTTAGTTTACAAATGGCGTTGTGAATTAAATTAAACACCGACAGTAGCATGAGCTCAACAAAACTTACCATAGCATCAACACCACGTCCACGAAAAGAACACGCAACACAACTTGTCATGACCACTAGAGCCACCGACGCCAACGTCGCGTCCTCGATCCTATACGTGGCCACTAGAGCCACAAGCAGAACACGCAACACAACTTGTCCTTGTCATGGCCACTAGAGCCACCACTGACGCCGCGTCCACAGGCACAACACGCAACACAACTTTGTATGGTCACTAGAGCCACCACCGACGCCAACGCCGCGAGCAGAACGCGCAACATAACTTGTCATGGCCACTAGAGCCACCGGTGCCAACGCCGCGTCCTCGACTGTAGATGTGGCCACTAGAGCCAGCGCCAATACCCCGATCTCGTGCAGATAGTTCGTAGTGCTCTCCGCCTTATGGTGTGCTTTCAAAATTTACCCAATGAAGCCCAACAGCCGAAACTAACATTAAATCAGTGGGTATATCAGTACTTTTGAAAACTGTAGGCAAAATCTTTTTACGAAGTTCTTTCGAGCCTGCGACGCTGCGTACAAGGCCTCCCAAGTGGATACATTCGATATATCAGGTCGCTGGCCAGAGAAATCAGAGACAGTTGCAATGAAAGAAAGGGTGGCGCCCTTCGATCACCTATTTTAACTCTTACCTAATCCATCGAGTCACGCAATCCGCACGTCACATCTCGAGGCGACCCTTCATACTGGACGGACAACTGCCGGCCCCTTTTAAGAACCGTTAATGTTTGGACGTGCTTATCTCTGTTTGAACTACCGTCTTCCTTATTCTTTCGTCTTCTCGGGTTCGTATACGGAGTTTGTTTTTACCCCAAAATGGCCCTGTGTGGGAATTATTATACTAAACCTTAACCCTTTCTATATATCCGAGAAAGCAGACATGTAAGTAGGGTACTTTAGAAGTAAATAAGAGTAAAAACATTTGTCGTGTAAGAATATAGGGGGCTTTGCCCCAATAAGGCGACGTTTACATTCGTCAAAGGGGTTAATTACTGTAGTACGTATGATAGCCTAGAATGGAAAATCAGACAAGGTAAGCAGCCCACCAAAACAATGGCGAGTATTCGGGCGAAGCGATCGGAGCGCAACAAAGTGCAGCAGAGTGAAGCAGAGTGAGAGGATACTTTGGTTTCCGGAGAAGGCAGAGTACAAGATCAATCAGGACCAGTTCAACGGTACATCACCGTTTAAGTACAAGATCAATCAAGAGCAGTTATCAACGGTACATCTACTGGGACAAAGTTAGAATAGCTCATCGAGGAAACTAGCTTAGCAAGGTTTGATTTAGGAAGTGCAGCCACAGCGTACATATCACAGCAAGGTGTCAATGGTCCAGCGACCAGCCGAGACCGACTCGCAAAAACACCTGTGCCAACTACTACAGCACCTACACCACGGCCCCGCGTACTCCAGCTTCTGTCAATAGAGGACCTTCCTAATGTCCCTATACTCGCTGATACCACCGCACCGACCACTTCCGCACCATAGACACCAGCGACGACGACCCGTCCAGCAATATCAGTGTCAATTACCACAGCGCCAGTCAGTACTAACACACCTGTCAGCTACGGAGGACATGTTTGGCGAAAATCCGATTCTCGCAGATACAGATACCGCAGCAACATCTCCGCCCCAGCCCGCGACGACAATGGCACCTACAAATTCTCCATCAACAACGACAGCACCAGTGACAACAGGGCCACCAACTACCACAAACCCAGCAGTCCTGCCATCGACAACATCTTCTACTTCAATCCCAGCGGTGAGTAGTTCAACCCATCGACGACAGCGCAACCTTCAACGATCACAGTGACTACCAATACGCCGACAGTCTCCATGCGACCATCGATCACAGACACTCCATCAATCGATGTGCCAGTCCTGGCTGATATGCCACAGCCTTCGACATCGACAACGACGAGTCCAACATCTACATGTACCACACAACCTTCAACGACAGCAGTTCCAGCGGTACAGACGAATTCATTGGCGTCACACTCCTGTTTGAGCCCATTTACTCGTTGGCGTTGTGCGCAGCGTAACCGTCAACGACCACCACTAAGGCACCGGCAGTTTCCACGCACCCATCGACTACAGACACCCCACCAATCGATTTACCCGTCCTGGCTGATACGCCACATGATGCACGTTGTTGCGCTTCGATCACTTCGCCCGATTACCCGTCACTTCGCGTAGCCCTGGTAACATGGAGCAGCAGCGAGGGCTTACAAGAGGGTATGCAAACGAGCTCGGTCTAGATATATATTAACTTACGAAGGTCCCGCCGTCATTTCCTACAATACCGACAACCAACCCGACATCCGAGAAGCAGACGAACCTCACGACCGTGGACGAGTTCGACTTTATGAGCTACGGTATAGCCCACCGGGGGTGAGATCGAACAACGGTCTGTCAGCAGTCTTTTACAAGAACAACAGAGCTACGGTACAGCCCACCAGCGCCTGGCACTTGGTGAGACCGAACAACGGTCTGTCAGCAGTCTTTCACAAAGAACATCAGAGCTGCGGTATAGCCCACGAGTGTCAACACGTCGTGAGACCGAACTAGAGCACAGCACGCGCTACCAGTGTCGGACAAAATTACTTGCCAGGCACTTGGTGAGACTATCCTTGACAAGAACAACATAGCTACAGCAGCGCTCTGGCACAGCTCGCCAGTCGGTGAGTTCAAACAATGGTCTAGCAGCATTATTTCAGCAGCACAGCAGAGCAATGGTACGGCCCAGCAGGTCCATGCACTTCATGAGACCAAATAACGGTCTGAGATCAGCACCACCATCACGAACAACGGCTTGCCAGCTTCATTATTACAAGATCAACAGAGCTACAGTACAACACAAAACCCTGGTGCCAGTCATTCGGGCATTAGGTGAGACTAAACAATGGTCTGTCAGCAACGCACGACAACAGTGCTACCGTACAGCAGCACATCAGGTCCAGGCCGGCACGGTGTGGGCTTAACTACAGCTATCAGGAACACCAGCCTACAACACCAACCAACAGCACGCAGGCACTTCGATCATCGGTCTGCTAACAACATTCATGTATCAAGGTTACCGACGTAGTACGGCGACCTACATACGCACGGTGATCAACTACAACTCATCCCCCACTTACCGCATCAGTGTGCATCATGCATTATATCAGCTTGGCACAGCCGCCAGTGTTCGTTATCTCCCAATTCTACCAGCCATGATGCGATATGTGAGAACAACCATCGTCAACAGCTACATTATCAGCGGTTGATACCGCTCTCCAGTTAGTAAAGCGAACAACCGGCTTCCAGTAATATCCCCGCTCTTCAGACAAGCGAGCAACAGCTTGGTCAGGACGTAAGGGTCTATGAGCAAATACTCTTTGAGCTCTACGACATCACCCTTCAATGTACAAGCACCCGGTCCGACCAAATCGTGACCCAGCAGCCAATCTTCAGCGTGCAACAAACGGGTATCTGTCGTCACGTTGGCAACAACTACGGTCCATCATTTACAACCATCTCTTCAGTGCTACAACACCGTTCACTAGTGCCAGGCACGTGGTGAGCGAGCAACGTACTGTCAGCAGCATTTACAGCCTGAGTGCCAGCGCTCAAACTCAGCCATACAGGGTCAGCTTGGGATCCCATCCGCCTCCGCAACTCTAGCATGCATGCTATGGAACATCGAGAGAGACATGATGGACGAACCCTTCAAGAACGACGCCAGCACAGCCAGCATGCCGCAAGTACAGGTACAATTCGCAGCACTACGCCAAAACATACGCGTGCATTTACCCATCAGAAGAACAACTCCAAGTCAGCTGGAACTTCAGACGAACATCAAACACGCCAATCTAAGCCACTGAGGCAACTTCCCAGCGCTCAAGTGACAGTGTTACGGCTTGAACAGCACTCAGCAACGGGTATATTTCAAAGCCGCCCATCCAGGTCAACAACAGCGATGGATACATCCAGGAAGCAACGTCAGCGTTTATTAGCATCAGTCACAGTCTTCAAAGCGGCTGACACGACGGTGTCCAGGGTGACGAAGCTGAACATCGATCTACTAACGACAGCCTACATATCTCCAGCAACTACAGCTCTACTGTGATGGAATTCAGACCAATTATCAACAATTCCAGACTGCTACCTAGCATGTCAACGACAAGTACGCGCGCCCACGTATTGCTCATCCGTACATACCAGACAGTATCAACGAGCTACGCGCCAATTTCGAGCCTCCAATTTAACTTTGGGGCTAAGTCTCTCATTGCCTCGAATCAACAACAACAACCGGACACGAGCCTACCGCCGTAACACGCAAGCTTAGTACCGAGGACGACAGAAGCAGCTCACGACGTCCAATACGTCTTCGAAGTAACAGAGCTACCCCAGCTAAGACACCAGCTCCAACCGCCCAAACTGCCGAGATGCAACCTGACCGCATCTCAGCTGTAGATCGGAACGGACTACTCATCGTCCCAGCGAAGCAAAGCGCAACACAGGAAAAGTCCTCCACAGCCACCATGGCGAGAACATTAGCGCACCAGCAGCAGCTCGTTTACAACAGCAAGACAGCAATTGGACAGGTGAAAGTACAGCTTATCGAGCACCCAACACTTTCAACTATGAGTCGAATTCATGGGCAAGTCTCTCGAACCGCTGCTTCGGAGAAAACTTCTTTTATTTAATTTATGGCTACTTTTCAAGTCGGGGATTTGTTGTAAGTAGCCGGATATGTTGTATGATCGACAGCTATGTTGTATGCAGGAGTTTTAACACATTACGAAATGAGCGAACGACAGCTATATTCTGAGACGACGGCTATATTCTGAGTAGGAATTTATTATATATGAAAACAGAGTTACAATGACGTACGTGACCGCCAGGACGTACGTGGTTACCTACGTGGTTGCCAGGACGTACTTAACCACCGGGACGTCGACATAAGACATGGCTAAACAATGACGTAGTCGCGGGAGCTACCGGTACCATCGCAAGTGAGCTAAGTGCATACAATACGGATATTGATTGAATGTAGGGATATATCTATAAAAACAAAAGCGTGTAAGCGCGATCATCATACACTTGAGTAAATGATGATCTACTTACTGCCGCCTCACCCAGCCTCACACAGGCCCTGTTCTGTCTGTGCAAGAATCCTATTCGGCACATTGGGACGATACATTAGCACTACCACCCGGAGAAGGGAACAAGATGGTCCGGGAGCTAGCGGAGATGGCCAAAACAAAGAAGATCACACAACAACGGCAACTAACGCTACACGAACATGGGGGCTGCCCAAAGAATAGATATACATTACTGTGGTGTAGTGGCCTCAGGAAGAGACGAGACTGACGGAAGCGTGCTAGGTGGAGAACGACACGATCCACGAATGATGTCGACACACCAGAGTCCCGATATGATTCTGAGACTGAGTCTATCCTGATATGACGCCACTCCGCTGCTTCACCCTCTCCTCAGCAACGGAACGAACCAAGTGGTGTCAGTTCCAAATATAATGAGGCTGAAGAAGCTGTACCCCACCAGATCTGCCGCCTCTGCTGATGTACACCCCAGTCCTTACGCATATGAAAGCGACAGCAAAGAGAGCAATGAATAAGTTTCTCAGCAAGAGAAGACGCCGTTGTCTCCTCGACAAGAGCATGGCGAGAGTGACACGATGCGGCTCTGGATTTTCCAGGGTCCGTCGAGTAACTGTTTTCGAGTGCTGTGCTTGGCTGAATGGAGAAGCCAGTTTCAGGATGTATTGTGGAATGATTTATGTGGAAAAAGAGTGGGACACAGCATATGCCTAGTTGCGGATCGGCTCAGTAACCCTGTATGTGGAAACCCCAGACTTGCCACTCTGAACGAGGATGGTGCAAGTCTGAACGGGACTGAGAACCGGACGACGAGGTGCACCCGCGAGGGCGTCAAGTGACTCAGGCCAAGAACCAAGCCTTGAGACCACCTGTCCTGACGTGACGTATGACTGAAAGATAAAGGTGAGCCCGCCAGGGCGTTAAGTGACTCAGGAAAAACCATACCGTAGAGACCACCTGTCCTGATGAGATGTACGACAGCAAGGTCTAAGCTCCTCAGTACACTGAAGAATTTCCACGATGACAACATCCTGAACCAGACTTTATTGATCGGTGTATCCTTGAACGGGAGTATTACTGGAAGACGCGGTTCTGAACGGACCAGTCTGGATTAGAGAGACAGACTGGCTCAAATGGAACGAGCCCAGATACGAACCTCAAGTTATTAACGACCGACCAACCGTCCGACCAAGATACAAATCAGGTGGTGCGCAAGCAAGAATCCACTAACAGTATCACTGTCTGGGCTGTATCTGACCTGTGTCAGCCGCACTCCAAAGATCGCAGAAGATCGTCGAAGATGATCAAGTACAAGATTACCATAGTGAAAGCAAGTCAAACTAGCATTAGCTGGCTTAAGAGTAGCCGACAAGACATAACAACAAACAGAGTTCATTTTCCCGACAAACCCCCAAGTCAGTAGTCGAGCCAAGCAGCCGGCGCAAGATCGGAGGCGAAACTACAACACGGCTAAGGGCGAAGGCGCCTCTAAGAACGAGGTGGAACTCTCCATAAACTCAAGCTCACTTAGTGCGAGAGCCGCGTGCTTGCAACACGTCCGGGGTGATCCGTGCTATTCCATTTCCTAGTTGAGACGTACATCCCTAACTGGTTGAGGCGTTTGCATTCCATATTACTAACTACACTTCTGGCTGGTAAGATAGTCCCATCCAAGAAGGTTGAAAGAAGAACTATTGTATGTAGGACTATATTGTTCAAAATTGTCTCTCTGATCGAGAGTGGCGCGCGTGTGAACCGACCATCCAGGATTGACCAGTGTCGGGAAGTGGTCTAAAGTTGACTGGAGTATATACCCCCCGTCTAAGGGTCTCAAAGAATAAGTGACGACTCTATATTTGTATTAGGAACTCTGTTTATATTTTGTTGGTTATCTGAAGTCGTGGAGGCTACGTCCAAGAAGGTTATGTTCAGCCTTGCACGCTTAAGACCTACAGACCAAGTGGCAGCTACCAACCTGGTGCAGATCCGCTTTCGAAGACAAACGACACCTATAGGGGTTGACTCAAGGGACATACGCCTTCCTGATCGAGCCTTCTCGTTCTGGAATAAGTCTGGATTGGTATTTCTGAAAGGGGATATCTGATTGAGACTTGCGCGCTATACGAAACTAACTGGACGGTAAAAACTGTTCACCCACGTCGTCACAGATGGTCAGCTAGGTGCAACGGATGGAACGTACAAGCTACACGTTGGCGGGTGGACTCTTGTTTCATTTGGAACATATGGAGTGCGATACACAGCGTCCCACAAGTACCAGCAGAAGTTCTACCCCATGGCGTTCATGTTTGTACGCACCGAAACCGCTTTTGCGTATGCTAAGCTGTTCTCGGTTTGCAAGCAACGCACCGGTGATTTCTTCTGGGGCATCCTCAATCTCAAATTGGGGTCTATGGATCATTCCCAAGCCATTGCTAACGCATTCCGTCAAGAATGGCCCGACATCAAGCTGCTGAATTGCTGCCCACACTTGTTTCGGAAAGCACGAGGCAAGAAACACCTTCTCTACCGCAAGTGATACGCCAGGTGTCGTACCAAACCAAAACCTTATTGAAACCTGCAATCTCTCATAAAGCAGTTGCAGTCACCCACCTCCGCGCCGCGACAGGCCACGTACTAGCTGGAAGACTGCCCAAAGTGTTGGTACCATGTGCTAAGGATATCGGCACCGAATGAATTCGGCAATTTGCTTTGGGCCCAGTTGGAGCTGAATACCTTCAAGCTGCTCTGGATCTTTGCGAAGGTGGCAACCACCATCCAACTCACAGACGGAAGTCAAGACGAGCTATCAGCCAAATTCGGGAGTACTACTTCAACGCCGACTACTACGTAGTATGCGACGACAACTTGAACAGATTGAAAGTTGATGGAAGAAGGTCCCAAACGTATGAAGCCCCTCAGGGGTAAGCTCAAGCGCGACGAAAAGTGGAAAACATACAGCTACTCCATCTCTCGCTGCATGTTGCCAAAGTACTCGATCGAAACCCCTTTTGAGCACGACTGGGACAATCCGTCGTGGAGCATCGAGGAAATCAAAACGATTCGATCTAAGTTCAAGTGCGACTGCAAAACTTTCTACCAGACAGGTTGGCTGTGCGCTCATGTGTTGGCGTGCCTGCACCTGATGGATTCACTGGATCTACGCGTGATGCTGAGCCCTCTACCAGCTCGGAGGACCCCGGACGTCCTCGGAAGAAGACAAAGTGTCTCGACCGCGGTGGCCCACGAAAGTCCCAGTATACAGTCGATGCTCTGATCCAACGGTTAATTGAAAAATCGGCTAGTCTGATTAACTGGAGTATTTTGAGAGCCGTGACTGTAACATACGAGGATGGTGACGAAAGAAACCTCAACCTCCTCGGTACAATTAAACCACCGTTTAGCAAAGGTGGTAAGCGGTACTGGGATTTCAAGGAGCAGGGTGCGGAGGAATCAAGGCCAAGGGATGTCGAACAATTAGCGAGAGCCATCAACTACTCCTTCCGGATGGGGCACAACATTCCCCTAGCTAGATTCACAATGGTGTGGATCGTAAGCGTGCGTTCCAATGCATAATTGATTGAGAACAGACAAACAGAAAAACTAGATCACCACTAAAAATCCCAGGAAAAACTTGCATAGGCACACGAGTTCGTCTACTTCAAACCACTACATGTACTTAGAATTTAAACTACTACTTAGAATTACCGCATTTCGCATGTAGAGGAACACATTAAGTGTCTAGGTTTTGGTGCCATCAGGAATGTCAGCCGAAAAGTGGTGTGCTACCCAAATAAAAGGCACAAAACTAAAAAACGGTATAATGCATCAGTCCTGTTTAGTTTAATTAAGACAACATCCTCCTCCAAACTATCGGGTAAGTTATGGCCCCTACTACTAAGTATGCCCTTGTCGCGCACCTTCTTGTGCCCCCTCCCCATTAGCCACGGCGCCCTCGAGCCGTTTACGATTGCGAGCCCATCGAAGAATAGTCGTGCGTTTGGAGTTGTAGGCAGAAGCGGCTAGGGAAGGATAGAAGTGCTCGATGGCTGTAAGTATGCACTATGATAGCTTCTTTCGCTCGGGATCCGAGGTGAAATTGTACTGCTTGCTGCACGTGTCTTGGCCTTCCACCGCGGCTTCTGTATACTGTACCGGAATTTTGGGTTGTGACTGTCTACATGCGATTTCCTGTAATTTTAATTCGAGCACGTGATTGGCTCCCTGTGGGGTGTATCTCTTAAGCCGCGGTAGCTCTCTACATGCGAAATGCGGTAATCCCCTTGTACAAAAAATAATCCTGGTAATCGTACAATTAATCGGTCAACTTAGAATTTAGCCGCCATGTCATAGATAGCAGCCGAAATACCCCTACCTTAGAACGTAGCCGCTAAAGTCGATCCGTCCCCGCTGCTTCGCAGCGCTACTCAAGCCTCGACTCATATTCCAAAATGAAATCCTCGATTGCCCCTACGATGCCGCCTGCAGGAAACTAGGTAGTTGGGGTGTGTTCTGGTCCTATGGAGCTCATGTCTGAATATGAGCAAGTAAGGGGTCCCAATGGTGAAAATCACCGTTAACTCCATCAACTTCCACCCAGGAAGCGCCAAGATAATTGACACTTTTCATCTTCAGGAAAAACACAAAACGACTGAATCGTGCCTCTAGCTACAACAGGTCCTGGGAAAATGCAGCAAAATCAAAAGACAGTAGCTTGGGCGTGGTGATAAACCGAATTGAGAGCTCCTACAACTTTGATTCCTGACCAGTTTTGATTCAGGAGTATTGAAGTGTTGTTCTAGGTGAGGACACCAATGGGATAAGTGACAGTTGTCTATCTCGTTATGTTTGCTTATAAATTCGCCGCAACGCGTCATCGCATCTCGCCTTGCAGCTCTAGGAAAATTAATGACCGCTTTGGACTCCACTCTTCAATTAGCATTCCGACACAAAGCAGTAGCACAAGTGATATGGCCAAGACGCCTCGAGGACGAAGTGATGCTTGGTGTCCTTAGTGGCTTGTGAAGAAGCTATAAGAAAAAGCAGAAAAAAAAAAAGAAGCGGCTTCCCGTCAATCAAAACATTAGCTGAGGTGATTTTGTTTGCCATTCTCGATTTTGCCGCAATGGTGTGGTATCAGCTGGTG
>JAAKBD010000196.1:0-71069 GCA_012656105.1 Phytophthora syringae | reverse complement strand
CACAGCCAATATATATGCATTAGACTAGGCTCTACTATGTTAGATAGTGAGACCTATAGATTTACACCAGGGCGGCTCTGCCGCCGATAGCAATAATACATTCAGTTCACCTTTAACCTTAAGAGTTTCATTGTCTTGTAAAGACTGTTACTTCTTGAGCCTGTACGCTACTGTCGTACGCTCGTCCCTGTTCTTTGTATAAGAACGCTAAGGTAAACTACCTGCTTAAGAGACTCGCTGAGTCCGACTAAGTCTTCCTCTACGCTACAGTCTACGGCAGCCCCGCTGCACTTGGTAGCACTTGTAGTCAATCCTACACCTGAGTCGTTACGACTGTCCCTCTGTGAGGATGGAGCATATCGCCCACTTACCGGCGAGTCAACAAGACGGGCTTAAAAAGCTGATGTCTTTGATCGGGCCGGAAGGTGTGGCTCATCTTGCTTCGCAAGGCCCCGACGCTGTCAACGCGCGTCTGGAGGCGTTCTCGAACTATGAGAATGCTCTGTAGAGCACATCGAGCAGAAGATGACTGCGGCCGCTGCGTCTACGACGCCCAGGCCCTCATCGGATGGAGCTCCCAGAGCTAAACCGCTCATGGTGAGCGTCAAGACCTTCGAGGGCAAGGAAGGAGAGAATCTCCTGCTCTGGGTCAGAGAAATTGAGATGGCTATGACGTCCGCCATGCTCAAGACCGAGCAGCAGCGCGTGGCGCTAGCTATCTCAAAGCTCGGGGTCGAGCGCGAGAATGGTCACTGACCTGCGGTACGTCCGTGGACGCCGCCTTCCCTCGTGGGATCAGCTTAAGCTGCAACTCTCGCGAGTATTCTCGCCGCCTAACCAGGCATATCGCGTGAGGTCACGCTTCCTTGCTACCCGACAGGGTAAGAAGGAGTTGGTGGACTTCGTCCAAGAGTTGCGAACTCTGATTGCCGGTATGGCAGCGGATCCTCTCCCCGAGGCGGTCACGGTGACCATCTTCATGGAAGGTCTCCGCACTGGCGTGGCCAGGACGGAAGTCTTCCGTGTTCACCCTTCTTCTTTGAAGAAGCCGTGAACGTGGCGTTGAACGCCGAGTTCAACTTCAAGTCCGCTCGACTTGGTTGGAGTGCTTCGCACAACAGCTCGTCTGGAGCTTCGGGCTCGTCCAATGGACCTGAGCCGATGGATCTCAGCTACGCTGAAGACGAAGAAGCTGAGCTTCAGACTGCCGAGCAGCGCATTGGCGTTCGCCGATGCTATGTGTGCGGGAGCACGCAGCACCTGCGTCCTGGGTGTCCGCTTCGCAAGCAACGCCAGGCTCCTATGAGCCGAGGCCGCGCCTCTGACCGGAAGCCGGTCCCTTGGCAGGGAAACGCCAAGACCCAGTAGGCGCGGGGCGGCCTGCTGGGGAAGAACTCTGTTCTGTTGAACCTCTGAGAGGAGGTCAGCAGGGCTTGCCCCGGAGAGCTCCGTGCTCTATAACACGGAACGTGTATGCAAGCCGGGCTTGCTGGTCGTCGAAGCGACCGTGAAGGGCTTTAATAAGCCATGGGTAATCCTTATCGATTCTGGTGCGTCCAGCAAGTACGCTCGACGCGCCACGATGGAAGGAAGTCAGCAGTATGCTGAGGCGCAAGTGGCGCGAGTGCGTGACACGGTCACTGTTCGTCTTGCGACGGGGACCCGTGTTACGGTGCCTAAGGTTCCTGTGAACCTGGGCGTGAAGTTTTGGACTTCGATAGCGTGGAACGCTGTCTGGTCCTTCGAGATACGATCTCATCCTAGGCATGGCCTGGCTGGAACGCCATGAGCCATGGATCGATTGGAGGTCTAAGACCTTAGGCGCTACGCGCTTGCCTCCTAGCGGAGCTTTGGCGAGTCATGAACCCACCTCTGCTAGGAAGCAAAAGCGCTATTGGCGCGAGCACTGGACCGAGACGGTCAATGTGCTGGATATTGGAGTGTCCGAGTTAATGGACACTGGCGTCACTGACGCGAGCCCTGAGCACTGCTCTTGGGCTGAACGTGGAGTGGCACGTAAACCGCTGAGCGGCCCTCGTTGTGTTAACGAGCTGCCGCTGTCTGCTTCCGAAAGCATGGCCAACCCGGTGTCGAGACACGCGGGCTGGGCCCTTCCGAAGCGCGTGGGGTGACACGCTATTCGCCGAGCGACGCTCGCTCTGATGAGCAGCCTTCGCTGCATGCCAATGATGGCGTGGTCGACGGAACGTCGAGGCATCTTGGGCCTGGCCCTAGTGATGCGCGTGGAGTGGCACGTAATCCACTGGGTGGCGACTGCGAGTCATGCAGCCCGCTGCCGGATGTCGGTAATGACATCGAGTCTCCTTTGGAGCAACAAGAGGTGAGGGCACCCGAAGACGTGTTTGTCTTAAAACCCTGGTCTCTCCGAGACGTTCGGTCTCCGCGAGGAGACGGCAGCGACGCCATGTCGACTGCGAGACGCAAGGCGTCTGTCCTGATACAGGAAGTATCCGAGTGGAGGATGATAGCGAACAGCTATACACACTCATGGATGGAGTGACTGGCGAGGCCAATGGTGAGATCACCTTGGAAAGTATTCCCACAGTCGATGCTCTGCTAGAGCTGGACGAGATGTCCGTCGCCGAGTTTGGCGAGGCCTTAAAGGCGGGCGATTTAGCCGAAGTGGTCATGATACGACCTGAAGAAGAGTTGAACTCTTCGTCGCTTATGGATGAAGCAGTCCTTGAGGACACCAAGAAGATCTTAAGTGATCGTAGTGGATCCGCGATCCTGAAGAATCCCTCGGATCCCTTCTATCCTTTGGTGAAGGACTTCCAAGACGTGGTCTCTAATGACCCTCCGTCATCTCTACCTCCTGATCGAGGCGTGCGTCATGAGATTGACCTGGTTCCTGGAACCAAATACTGCGTTACACGACAGTGGCCCTTGCCAAGGGAGCAGTGCGACGTCATTGACGCGTTCTTCAGTGCTAAGCACGCGGCAGGAATGGTGCGAGAGAGCAAGTCTCCACATTCCACGCCGACATTCTGTGTCAGAAAGCCAAATGGGAAGTGGCGTATCGTTCACGCTTTTAATAAGCTCAACGCGGCCACTATCCCGGCGCAGACGCCGATTCCTAGAAAGGATGTTCTGCAGAACAACATGGTTGGCAGTACAATGTACAGTGCGCTCGACTTAGTCGATGGTTATTACCAATTGCTCATGCGTACGAGCGACATTCCGCTGACAGCGGTGAGCACTCCGAGCGGTATGCTCTGGGAGTGGCTCGTGATGCCCCAAGGGCTGTCGAACGCGCCTGCGACGTTCAATCGTCTTGTGACGCAACTATTCAGGCCTCTTCGAGCGTTTGCACAAACGTATTTTGATGACATCTTTGTCCATAGTCGTGCGGAGCACGGGAAGTCGGACGTGGAGAACCACATCGACCACCTACGAGCGGTGCTCGAGTGCATGCGCACTAACAAACTTTACGCTAATGCGTCTAAGTGTATCTTCGGTGCTGAAGAGATTCCTTCTTGGGATGCTTTATTGGAAAGCGTGGCCTTCGTGCGGATCCCGCCAAGGTCAAGTCCATCGTGGACTGGCCGCTTCCTCGCAACCAAAAGGATTTGCGGAAGTGGCTTGGCCTTGCCAATTACTTGCACAAGTACAGCAAGAACTATGCTGAGATGGCTCGGCCATTGTCCAATCTCCTTAAGAAGGATGCGGACTGGTGTTGGGACACCGAGCATCAAGATGCATTTGAGGCGGTCAGGAGAGTCTCCTTCATGCACCGATCCTGGCGTTGCTAGACCCTGAACGTCCGTTCAGCGTCGTCTGTGACGCATCCGACTTTGCCATTGGCAGTGCGCTTTTACAAGCTGATGCCGATGGGCACGAACGCGTGATTGCGTTTGAGTCTCGCCAGCTTAAAGCTGCAGAGAAGAACTATCCAGTTCATGACAAGGAGCTACTTGCAATGAAGTATGCCCTTGTCAAGTTCAGGTGCACCTGCTTGGTTCAAAACCGTTTGTGGTCTTTACAGACCATGCGTCGCTACGCACTGCGATTCAATCGCCTCATCTCTCGCAAAGGATGGCCAGATGGCTGTTCTTCGCGGAGTACAACTTCGAGGTGAAGTACAAGCCTGGCAGGCAGCAGACGCGTTATCGCGTCGCCCAGACTATGAGCTTGCTCATGCCTCGTCTGTGACGACGCTAATCCGCGCTGCGTATGCGCGTGATGACGTGTGTAGCTTTGCTACGTGCTCTTGGGAGCAAGGAGTTTGAAGACTCGGACATTGTTGTCGGCGCGCCTGCGCGCGAGGTTACATCGCTACTCCATCGATGATGGCCTGCTGTACTACAGCACGGATGTTGAGGACACTCCCCGTGTCGTAGTCAGGATCTCAAGTATCGCATCCTCTATGAGGCGCATGATACGCCGCTTAGTGGCCACCTCGGTCGTGAAAGACCTACGGCTCGGTGAGCCTGACGTACTGGTGGCCCAAGCTTTACAAGTGGACGAGCACTTACGTGCGCACGTGTGAGACGTGTCAACGGGTGAAGCCTTCACCACACGCGGTGCGCCGCTGGCAAGTTTGCCTGTACCCTCTGGGTGTTGGGAGTCCATGAGTTTGGACTTTGTGTTCGGTCTTCCTAAAGACCAGGATGGGAACACAGGCATCGTGGTCTTTGTAGACCGATTGAGTAAGATGGTACATCTTGCGGCAGTGCCGGACACCATCGATGGTGAAGGTACAGCGAAGCTGTTTATCGATCGTCTTTCGCCAGCATGGCTTACCCGCATCGATTGTCTCTGACAGAGACCCCGTTTCACGGGCCATTTTTGGTCGTCCGTGTTTACCGTGCTGGGCACGAAGTTGGACATGTCCACGGCGGATCATCCGCAGACCGACGGTCAAACCGAACGCGCGAATCGCGTTGTGGAGGATATCCTCCGGAGCACTTGTGCTGAGAAGCCAAACTTTGGAGCACCATGCTCCCACTCGTTGAGTTCGCATTGAATAATGCTGTGCATGCCTCTACAGGCTACACGCCGTTCTACGTGAACGGCCTCTCTCACCCACGCGTCCCGTTGACGCTACCACTCCGTGGTTCTGGGCTTGGTGGGGGAGGAGAGCTCGATGAGCGACTTGCTGAAGTCAGCCCTACTACTGTTAAGAAACAGGTTGATGACTTTCTATCAACGCGTCTGAATGTCCTTCGACATGTGCGTGACGCAATGGCTGAGAGCCAAGACAAACAGAAGGAATACGCAGATGCCAAGGGCAGAAGAAATGAGCAAAGCTTTGAGGTCGGAGACCTGGTTTTATTGAATGCTAAACCTACCTACACATGCAGTGACCGCGGTCTTCAAGACCAAGCTGCGGCCGCGCTTTGTGGGACCTTTCAAGGTCGTGGCCAAGAAGGGCCTGGCGTACACGCTAAACCTCCCCAAGAGGATGCGAACGCATCCCGTTTTTTACGTGGGCTTGCTCAAGCCGTACCGGGACGCGTCGCAGGTTAGCTCGGAGGAGTCGCGAGCCACAGCGACGGGCAGAAGATGAAACAGACCGTCAATCTGCACCTGCATCCGAGCCACAGTCTCCACGGGCCGCATGCTGCAGAGCTCAATGGAGCATAATGGGATATCTGAGCTTGATACTGCTTTCCAAACGTACCTTTCGCTCGACCCTTCGCGTACTCGAAGACTAGTTTGCGCTCGAGACGCACGTCAATCTCAGAGAAGCTGGCTAGAAGCGCCTCCATTGACGATAACTTCTGGCTCCGGTGAGCCCAAGTAGTCATAAGAGTATCATACTCAGACTCTGTCTCCCAGGCGCCAGCGCCAACACCACAGTGCGTACCATGGGTACCGGCTGCCTGCTCGCTTGAGCTTGGTGACGAATGCGGTATTCGGCAATGGTTGAGACTTGTGGGGTCACAAACCGAGCGCGTAGCGCTTGACGAGTTGCCAACTCCGATACCGTGCGAGCCGCTGGCCCAATGACATGCGATGTCAACGGCCGATTCCCGAGTTGTTTTATATACTTCTCGGGATCGGGGTTGTGAATCTATAATCCGGATCGAGCACAGGCTGAGCCACAGGGTGGCGGGTCACGGAGCTCTTTGCTCATTGAGCTGCAGCTCTTGGACCTCGTCGAGGGGATTAGAGATCGGAGGATTCCAAACCGCGCGAGCGCGCAGCGTTGAGACCTTCAACGCCGGCTCGTTCAGCGAACGGATTAGAGCACGAAGCGCTGGGCGCTCAGCGGTCGCACTCGATGCAGGGGTTCATCCCGTGGAGTTCCCCGGGTTCCCCGACCTCGGACTCTTCATAGTCCACTGAGGTCTCCGTGAGTTCCTCAGAGGGCTTGGTTCGCGGTACGCGGCCGCTTGGGCTTTGGAGCCTCGGGAGTGGACATGTCCGCTGGAGGATGCCGGCGCTTGTGCTCGGCGTAGTACTCGTGTACTGAGAGCTTCTCAAACGCGGGAGACAGGATGTCTTCGAGGCCACGGCCGGTAGTGCACTCGGTGCGGGCGATGTGCGAGACTGGGATCAGTCGTTGGTCAAATGACCTGAAGCAGTTGTGAGCCATACAACGGGCCGTCGGCCAGCTCTGAGGAGTACTTGGAGTTCTGGAGCGCGGAGCTTGATGGAAGGTGACCCCGTCACACGCGTCAGTTGACGCTACCTCACGTGAGGCGAATTGTCGAGTGTCGACACGTGGTGTCTTCAGTCTGGAGGGGGAGAGTGTAAGGGGTTACGCAAAGAGTTACGATTATGTAGGTCACCCTATTTGGTGTGACCACACTCTCCTAAAACAGTACTCAGTACGTGAAAGTTAACAAGATATCAGTAGGTGGCTTCACAGCCAATAGATATGCATTAGACTAGGCTCTACTATGTTAGATAGTGAGACCTATAGATTTACACCAGGGCGGCTCTGCCGCCGATTGCAATAATACATTCAGTTCACCTTTAACCTTAAGAGTTTCATTGTCTTGTAAAGACTGTTACTTCTTGGAGCCTGTACGCTATTGTCGTACGCTCGTCCCTGTTCTTTGTATAAGAACGCTAAGGTAAGCTACCTGCTTAAGAGACTCGCTGAGTCTGACTAAGTCTTCTCTACGCTACAGTCTACGGCAGCCCCGCTGCACTGGGTTGATGCACAGAAGTTCGTGGACAAGCACTCCGAAGACGGGCGAGCACGTTTGTATCACTGCTTCCGAACATGAGCTCACGGTGGATGCTCATATTACCATCAACGTGACGTCGCTATTTCAAGTCTTCAGGCGGATCAAGAATGACCCTGAAGCCGCAAACTACGTGGATAAAGCGCTGCCGGTCGGATGCAGCCACGCGGATCGTCAATTGTGGACACAGAATCGCGACGCACTTTTTTCGAAAGATATTCAAGCTTAATTAGATGGAAACCGAAGAAGCGCAACCGATTGACGAACGACAAGGTCAATATGCTAGCGTACGTCTACGTGAATCACCACGCCGTCTCGAAGGAGGTGGTAAATTGATTTCAGAATACTTTGCTACTCACAAACACCCTGGATATATTGATCGGGAACTCATCGCAGTCGAATGCCCATGACTTCAACATATTTTCGCACGCCACCCTGACCCCAGAAGATGTCTACGAAAGCATCGCAGTCGAGAATATATCTGCTAAAGCATCGCAGTGCTTCACCTGCAGCCACCTTTAGCACAACGTGCGAACTGCAGCGAGTACCAATAAACGATCAAAACTCAATGTGAGTGCTGCGCTTACAGCTGTAAGCCAGAGGTTGATCGAAACCTGTGCACGGCATGTAGCTAGTAGGAGCTCTCCTGCACGACCTTCGCTAACATCAGACTTTCAATTGATTGCAGTTGAAATTCTGGCGTGTAAGCATCCAGTCCAATTTTTTAAGAAGGTTCATCGCCTTCTTCAAGCAGCTCTAGCTCATCTAGGTGCTCAGAGTTCTTACTACTTACACTAATACTCACAGCTTCAATTCAACAAAGACCATCCTTCCGTGGCTACTTCAACTAAGGTGACGCAAGGCACTACCTACATTGTAGCTAACCGGAGCGCACTGTAGCATTGCTGTACTTGCACAAGATCGTGTGCAAGACAGTAATCTGGCGCTCAACTACGGATCAATTCGGCGCTGCAAGCGGGAATATTTAATGCAACCTTGCTAAGTAAACAGAGTATATTATTCAGATTGAGCGTTAAGTTTAACCTGTTCGAGCAAAACGAAATGTATAGACTGCTCCGCGTGTTCGAAATTGCTGACCGCTTTAACTTCATTTTCGTGCGAGTGTGGTGTGTAGCAAATTGATAGCCTCACGTGAGTAGCTACTTTCTTTCATGAACTCCGATGGCTAGTCGTCAGAGTACAATCCGAATGGATTTATTCTTTATCATTATCAACAAAACTATTGGCAATCTCACCACTTCACTGTAACTTGTCAAATATCCGTCTCCCAAATTTCAACGATGTCTTCAACGTTCGTTGTAGAACCTATCTGATGAGCCTTCTTCGTGAAGGCAATGCAGACGTCTTTGTCCTATCTCCACGCTATTCGCGCGATCCGCTTTTCTATACACGTCTCTCACGTAAATGCATCGTA
Organism: Phytophthora syringae; assembly: GCA_012656105.1. NCBI lineage: Eukaryota > Oomycota > Peronosporomycetes > Peronosporales > Peronosporaceae > Phytophthora > Phytophthora syringae. The sequence continues at coordinate 62,474 of JAAKBD010000196.1, read as the reverse complement.
CTAAGCCAACAACGAACGCAAGTATACTGATAAGCCAGCGTTTCATCAAATTAGCACGGGTTCGGTTAACATGTGTGCTCCTACCCTCTTCTCTCGTGTTGTCTCCTAGTCGCAGCCTGGGGTGGAGCCTTCAGTCCTCTGCACGACCCTCCCACTCACTCGCGTGAAGCATGCTCCAAGGTCGGAATCCTCGACGTCTTGATCACTGCAGCAATAAAAACTTGGCTCTCGAACTCGGAATCTTCATCGGAGGAGTCGATGGTTGTACCAAGCAGCACTCGCAGCGGCGCTGGTTCCCTGCTGAAGCACCGCCTCGGCCCGCTGCATGTGGTCAGTCTTGCGGCTTTTCCTCGCGGCCACGTCTGCTACGGCGGATGCATGCAGAGCGAAACGATATTCTTCAAGCCAGTTTCGCGGCGTGTAGGATCGCCAGCATGGTACTCGCCAGCTACATGCTGTAACAGACGATGCGCCTCGACCAAAGGTGCAGACGCAGCTGTCTCCGCTGCAATTGCGAGGTCACGGCTCGATTTCGCTGCCTGCATAGATCTTCTCGTGTACGAGGTGAAAAACGTTGTGGGAATCAACATCAACAAACCGTTTGTGAATTTTCACAGCTGGGACAAGGTGCGGAAAACCTGGAGAAACGTAACACGAGCCTGTATGACAGTTAGTTTACAAATGGCGTTGTGAATTAAATTAAACACCGACAGTAGCATGAGCTCAACAAAACTTACCATAGCATCAACACCACGTCCACGAAAAGAACACGCAACACAACTTGTCATGACCACTAGAGCCACCGACGCCAACGTCGCGTCCTCGATCCTATACGTGGCCACTAGAGCCACAAGCAGAACACGCAACACAACTTGTCCTTGTCATGGCCACTAGAGCCACCACTGACGCCGCGTCCACAGGCACAACACGCAACACAACTTTGTATGGTCACTAGAGCCACCACCGACGCCAACGCCGCGAGCAGAACGCGCAACATAACTTGTCATGGCCACTAGAGCCACCGGTGCCAACGCCGCGTCCTCGACTGTAGATGTGGCCACTAGAGCCAGCGCCAATACCCCGATCTCGTGCAGATAGTTCGTAGTGCTCTCCGCCTTATGGTGTGCTTTCAAAATTTACCCAATGAAGCCCAACAGCCGAAACTAACATTAAATCAGTGGGTATATCAGTACTTTTGAAAACTGTAGGCAAAATCTTTTTACGAAGTTCTTTCGAGCCTGCGACGCTGCGTACAAGGCCTCCCAAGTGGATACATTCGATATATCAGGTCGCTGGCCAGAGAAATCAGAGACAGTTGCAATGAAAGAAAGGGTGGCGCCCTTCGATCACCTATTTTAACTCTTACCTAATCCATCGAGTCACGCAATCCGCACGTCACATCTCGAGGCGACCCTTCATACTGGACGGACAACTGCCGGCCCCTTTTAAGAACCGTTAATGTTTGGACGTGCTTATCTCTGTTTGAACTACCGTCTTCCTTATTCTTTCGTCTTCTCGGGTTCGTATACGGAGTTTGTTTTTACCCCAAAATGGCCCTGTGTGGGAATTATTATACTAAACCTTAACCCTTTCTATATATCCGAGAAAGCAGACATGTAAGTAGGGTACTTTAGAAGTAAATAAGAGTAAAAAACATTTGTCGTGTAAGAATATAGGGGGCTTTGCCCCAATAAGGCGACGTTTACATTCGTCAAAGGGGTTAATTACTGTAGTACGTATGATAGCCTAGAATGGAAAATCAGACAAGGTAAGCAGCCCACCAAAACAATGGCGAGTATTCGGGCGAAGCGATCGGAGCGCAACAAAGTGCAGCAGAGTGAAGCAGAGTGAGAGGATACTTTGGTTTCCGGAGAAGGCAGAGTACAAGATCAATCAGGACCAGTTCAACGGTACATCACCGTTTAAGTACAAGATCAATCAAGAGCAGTTATCAACGGTACATCTACTGGGACAAAGTTAGAATAGCTCATCGAGGAAACTAGCTTAGCAAGGTTTGATTTAGGAAGTGCAGCCACAGCGTACATATCACAGCAAGGTGTCAATGGTCCAGCGACCAGCCGAGACCGACTCGCAAAAACACCTGTGCCAACTACTACAGCACCTACACCACGGCCCCGCGTACTCCAGCTTCTGTCAATAGAGGACCTTCCCTAATGTCCCTATACTCGCTGATACCACCGCACCGACCACTTCCGCACCATAGACACCAGCGACGACGACCCGTCCAGCAATATCAGTGTCAATTACCACAGCGCCAGTCAGTACTAACACACCTGTCAGCTACGGAGGACATGTTTGGCGAAAATCCGATTCTCGCAGATACAGATACCGCAGCAACATCTCCGCCCCAGCCCGCGACGACAATGGCACCTACAAATTCTCCATCAACAACGACAGCACCAGTGACAACAGGGCCACCAACTACCACAAACCCAGCAGTCCTGCCATCGACAACATCTTCTACTTCAATCCCAGCGGTGAGTAGTTCAACCCATCGACGACAGCGCAACCTTCAACGATCACAGTGACTACCAATACGCCGACAGTCTCCATGCGACCATCGATCACAGACACTCCATCAATCGATGTGCCAGTCCTGGCTGATATGCCACAGCCTTCGACATCGACAACGACGAGTCCAACATCTACATGTACCACACAACCTTCAACGACAGCAGTTCCAGCGGTACAGACGAATTCATTGGCGTCACACTCCTGTTTGAGCCCATTTACTCGTTGGCGTTGTGCGCAGCGTAACCGTCAACGACCACCACTAAGGCACCGGCAGTTTCCACGCACCCATCGACTACAGACACCCCACCAATCGATTTACCCGTCCTGGCTGATACGCCACATGATGCACGTTGTTGCGCTTCGATCACTTCGCCCGATTACCCGTCACTTCGCGTAGCCCTGGTAACATGGAGCAGCAGCGAGGGCTTACAAGAGGGTATGCAAACGAGCTCGGTCTAGATATATATTAACTTACGAAGGTCCCGCCGTCATTTCCTACAATACCGACAACCAACCCGACATCCGAGAAGCAGACGAACCTCACGACCGTGGACGAGTTCGACTTTATGAGCTACGGTATACCCACCGGGGGTGAGATCGAACAACGGTCTGTCAGCAGTCTTTTACAAGAACAACAGAGCTACGGTACAGCCCACCAGCGCCTGGCACTTGGTGAGACCGAACAACGGTCTGTCAGCAGTCTTTCACAAAGAACATCAGAGCTGCGGTATAGCCCACGAGTGTCAACACGTCGTGAGACCGAACTAGAGCACAGCACGCGCTACCAGTGTCGGACAAAATTACTTGCCAGGCACTTGGTGAGACTATCCTTGACAAGAACAACATAGCTACAGCAGCGCTCTGGCACAGCTCGCCAGTCGGTGAGTTCAAACAATGGTCTAGCAGCATTATTTCAGCAGCACAGCAGAGCAATGGTACGGCCCAGCAGGTCCATGCACTTCATGAGACCAAATAACGGTCTGAGATCAGCACCACCATCACGAACAACGGCTTGCCAGCTTCATTATTACAAGATCAACAGAGCTACAGTACAACACAAAACCCTGGTGCCAGTCATTCGGGCATTAGGTGAGACTAAACAATGGTCTGTCAGCAACGCACGACAACAGTGCTACCGTACAGCAGCACATCAGGTCCAGGCCGGCACGGTGTGGGCTTAACTACAGCTATCAGGAACACCAGCCTACAACACCAACCAACAGCACGCAGGCACTTCGATCATCGGTCTGCTAACAACATTCATGTATCAAGGTTACCGACGTAGTACGGCGACCTACATACGCACGGTGATCAACTACAACTCATCCCCCACTTACCGCATCAGTGTGCATCATGCATTATATCAGCTTGGCACAGCCGCCAGTGTTCGTTATCTCCCAATTCTACCAGCCATGATGCGATATGTGAGAACAACCATCGTCAACAGCTACATTATCAGCGGTTGATACCGCTCTCCAGTTAGTAAAGCGAACAACCGGCTTCCAGTAATATCCCCGCTCTTCAGACAAGCGAGCAACAGCTTGGTCAGGACGTAAGGGTCTATGAGCAAATACTCTTTTGAGCTCTACGACATCACCCTTCAATGTACAAGCACCCGGTCCGACCAAATCGTGACCCAGCAGCCAATCTTCAGCGTGCAACAAACGGGTATCTGTCGTCACGTTGGCAACAACTACGGTCCATCATTTACAACCATCTCTTCAGTGCTACAACACCGTTCACTAGTGCCAGGCACGTGGTGAGCGAGCAACGTACTGTCAGCAGCATTTACAGCCTGAGTGCCAGCGCTCAAACTCAGCCATACAGGGTCAGCTTGGGATCCCATCCGCCTCCGCAACTCTAGCATGCATGCTATGGAACATCGAGAGAGACATGATGGACGAACCCTTCAAGAACGACGCCAGCACAGCCAGCATGCCGCAAGTACAGGTACAATTCGCAGCACTACGCCAAAACATACGCGTGCATTTACCCATCAGAAGAACAACTCCAAGTCAGCTGGAACTTCAGACGAACATCAAACACGCCAATCTAAGCCACTGAGGCAACTTCCCAGCGCTCAAGTGACAGTGTTACGGCTTGAACAGCACTCAGCAACGGGTATATTTCAAAGCCGCCCATCCAGGTCAACAACAGCGATGGATACATCCAGGAAGCAACGTCAGCGTTTATTAGCATCAGTCACAGTCTTCAAAGCGGCTGACACGACGGTGTCCAGGGTGACGAAGCTGAACATCGATCTACTAACGACAGCCTACATATCTCCAGCAACTACAGCTCTACTGTGATGGAATTCAGACCAATTATCAACAATTCCAGACTGCTACCTAGCATGTCAACGACAAGTACGCGCGCCCACGTATTGCTCATCCGTACATACCAGACAGTATCAACGAGCTACGCGCCAATTTCGAGCCTCCAATTTAACTTTGGGGCTAAGTCTCTCATTGCCTCGAATCAACAACAACAACCGGACACGAGCCTACCGCCGTAACACGCAAGCTTAGTACCGAGGACGACAGAAGCAGCTCACGACGTCCAATACGTCTTCGAAGTAACAGAGCTACCCCAGCTAAGACACCAGCTCCAACCGCCCAAACTGCCGAGATGCAACCTGACCGCATCTCAGCTGTAGATCGGAACGGACTACTCATCGTCCCAGCGAAGCAAAGCGCAACACAGGAAAAGTCCTCCACAGCCACCATGGCGAGAACATTAGCGCACCAGCAGCAGCTCGTTTACAACAGCAAGACAGCAATTGGACAGGTGAAAGTACAGCTTATCGAGCACCCAACACTTTCAACTATGAGTCGAATTCATGGGCAAGTCTCTCGAACCGCTGCTTCGGAGAAAACTTCTTTTATTTAATTTATGGCTACTTTTCAAGTCGGGGATTTGTTGTAAGTAGCCGGATATGTTGTATGATCGACAGCTATGTTGTATGCAGGAGTTTTAACACATTACGAAATGAGCGAACGACAGCTATATTCTGAGACGACGGCTATATTCTGAGTAGGAATTTATTATATATGAAAACAGAGTTACAATGACGTACGTGACCGCCAGGACGTACGTGGTTACCTACGTGGTTGCCAGGACGTACTTAACCACCGGGACGTCGACATAAGACATGGCTAAACAATGACGTAGTCGCGGGAGCTACCGGTACCATCGCAAGTGAGCTAAGTGCATACAATACGGATATTGATTGAATGTAGGGATATATCTATAAAAACAAAAGCGTGTAAGCGCGATCATCATACACTTGAGTAAATGATGATCTACTTACTGCCGCCTCACCCAGCCTCACACAGGCCCTGTTCTGTCTGTGCAAGAATCCTATTCGGCACATTGGGACGATACATTAGCACTACCACCCGGAGAAGGGAACAAGATGGTCCGGGAGCTAGCGGAGATGGCCAAAACAAAGAAGATCACACAACAACGGCAACTAACGCTACACGAACATGGGGGCTGCCCAAAGAATAGATATACATTACTGTGGTGTAGTGGCCTCAGGAAGAGACGAGACTGACGGAAGCGTGCTAGGTGGAGAACGACACGATCCACGAATGATGTCGACACACCAGAGTCCCGATATGATTCTGAGACTGAGTCTATCCTGATATGACGCCACTCCGCTGCTTCACCCTCTCCTCAGCAACGGAACGAACCAAGTGGTGTCAGTTCCAAATATAATGAGGCTGAAGAAGCTGTACCCCACCAGATCTGCCGCCTCTGCTGATGTACACCCCAGTCCTTACGCATATGAAAGCGACAGCAAAGAGAGCAATGAATAAGTTTCTCAGCAAGAGAAGACGCCGTTGTCTCCTCGACAAGAGCATGGCGAGAGTGACACGATGCGGCTCTGGATTTTCCAGGGTCCGTCGAGTAACTGTTTTCGAGTGCTGTGCTTGGCTGAATGGAGAAGCCAGTTTCAGGATGTATTGTGGAATGATTTATGTGGAAAAAGAGTGGGACACAGCATATGCCTAGTTGCGGATCGGCTCAGTAACCCTGTATGTGGAAACCCCAGACTTGCCACTCTGAACGAGGATGGTGCAAGTCTGAACGGGACTGAGAACCGGACGACGAGGTGCACCCGCGAGGGCGTCAAGTGACTCAGGCCAAGAACCAAGCCTTGAGACCACCTGTCCTGACGTGACGTATGACTGAAAGATAAAGGTGAGCCCGCCAGGGCGTTAAGTGACTCAGGAAAAACCATACCGTAGAGACCACCTGTCCTGATGAGATGTACGACAGCAAGGTCTAAGCTCCTCAGTACACTGAAGAATTTCCACGATGACAACATCCTGAACCAGACTTTATTGATCGGTGTATCCTTGAACGGGAGTATTACTGGAAGACGCGGTTCTGAACGGACCAGTCTGGATTAGAGAGACAGACTGGCTCAAATGGAACGAGCCCAGATACGAACCTCAAGTTATTAACGACCGACCAACCGTCCGACCAAGATACAAATCAGGTGGTGCGCAAGCAAGAATCCACTAACAGTATCACTGTCTGGGCTGTATCTGACCTGTGTCAGCCGCACTCCAAAGATCGCAGAAGATCGTCGAAGATGATCAAGTACAAGATTACCATAGTGAAAGCAAGTCAAACTAGCATTAGCTGGCTTAAGAGTAGCCGACAAGACATAACAACAAACAGAGTTCATTTTCCCGACAAACCCCCAAGTCAGTAGTCGAGCCAAGCAGCCGGCGCAAGATCGGAGGCGAAACTACAACACGGCTAAGGGCGAAGGCGCCTCTAAGAACGAGGTGGAACTCTCCATAAACTCAAGCTCACTTAGTGCGAGAGCCGCGTGCTTGCAACACGTCCGGGGTGATCCGTGCTATTCCATTTCCTAGTTGAGACGTACATCCCTAACTGGTTGAGGCGTTTGCATTCCATATTACTAACTACACTTCTGGCTGGTAAGATAGTCCCATCCAAGAAGGTTGAAAGAAGAACTATTGTATGTAGGACTATATTGTTCAAAATTGTCTCTCTGATCGAGAGTGGCGCGCGTGTGAACCGACCATCCAGGATTGACCAGTGTCGGGAAGTGGTCTAAAGTTGACTGGAGTATATACCCCCCCGTCTAAGGGTCTCAAAGAATAAGTGACGACTCTATATTTGTATTAGGAACTCTGTTTATATTTTGTTGGTTATCTGAAGTCGTGGAGGCTACGTCCAAGAAGGTTATGTTCAGCCTTGCACGCTTAAGACCTACAGACCAAGTGGCAGCTACCAACCTGGTGCAGATCCGCTTTCGAAGACAAACGACACCTATAGGGGTTGACTCAAGGGACATACGCCTTCCTGATCGAGCCTTCTCGTTCTGGAATAAGTCTGGATTGGTATTTCTGAAAGGGGATATCTGATTGAGACTTGCGCGCTATACGAAACTAACTGGACGGTAAAAACTGTTCACCCACGTCGTCACAGATGGTCAGCTAGGTGCAACGGATGGAACGTACAAGCTACACGTTGGCGGGTGGACTCTTGTTTCATTTGGAACATATGGAGTGCGATACACAGCGTCCCACAAGTACCAGCAGAAGTTCTACCCCATGGCGTTCATGTTTGTACGCACCGAAACCGCTTTTGCGTATGCTAAGCTGTTCTCGGTTTGCAAGCAACGCACCGGTGATTTCTTCTGGGGCATCCTCAATCTCAAATTGGGGTCTATGGATCATTCCCAAGCCATTGCTAACGCATTCCGTCAAGAATGGCCCGACATCAAGCTGCTGAATTGCTGCCCACACTTGTTTCGGAAAGCACGAGGCAAGAAACACCTTCTCTACCGCAAGTGATACGCCAGGTGTCGTACCAAACCAAAACCTTATTGAAACCTGCAATCTCTCATAAAGCAGTTGCAGTCACCCACCTCCGCGCCGCGACAGGCCACGTACTAGCTGGAAGACTGCCCAAAGTGTTGGTACCATGTGCTAAGGATATCGGCACCGAATGAATTCGGCAATTTGCTTTGGGCCCAGTTGGAGCTGAATACCTTCAAGCTGCTCTGGATCTTTGCGAAGGTGGCAACCACCATCCAACTCACAGACGGAAGTCAAGACGAGCTATCAGCCAAATTCGGGAGTACTACTTCAACGCCGACTACTACGTAGTATGCGACGACAACTTGAACAGATTGAAAGTTGATGGAAGAAGGTCCCAAACGTATGAAGCCCCTCAGGGGTAAGCTCAAGCGCGACGAAAAAGTGGAAAACATACAGCTACTCCATCTCTCGCTGCATGTTGCCAAAGTACTCGATCGAAACCCCTTTTGAGCACGACTGGGACAATCCGTCGTGGAGCATCGAGGAAATCAAAACGATTCGATCTAAGTTCAAGTGCGACTGCAAAACTTTCTACCAGACAGGTTGGCTGTGCGCTCATGTGTTGGCGTGCCTGCACCTGATGGATTCACTGGATCTACGCGTGATGCTGAGCCCTCTACCAGCTCGGAGGACCCCGGACGTCCTCGGAAGAAGACAAAGTGTCTCGACCGCGGTGGCCCACGAAAGTCCCAGTATACAGTCGATGCTCTGATCCAACGGTTAATTGAAAAATCGGCTAGTCTGATTAACTGGAGTATTTTGAGAGCCGTGACTGTAACATACGAGGATGGTGACGAAAGAAACCTCAACCTCCTCGGTACAATTAAACCACCGTTTAGCAAAGGTGGTAAGCGGTACTGGGATTTCAAGGAGCAGGGTGCGGAGGAATCAAGGCCAAGGGATGTCGAACAATTAGCGAGAGCCATCAACTACTCCTTCCGGATGGGGCACAACATTCCCCTAGCTAGATTCACAATGGTGTGGATCGTAAGCGTGCGTTCCAATGCATAATTGATTGAGAACAGACAAACAGAAAAACTAGATCACCACTAAAAATCCCAGGAAAAACTTGCATAGGCACACGAGTTCGTCTACTTCAAACCACTACATGTACTTAGAATTTAAACTACTACTTAGAATTACCGCATTTCGCATGTAGAGGAACACATTAAGTGTCTAGGTTTTGGTGCCATCGGGAATGTCAGCCGAAAAGTGGTGTGCTACCCAAATAAAAGGCACAAAACTAAAAAACGGTATAATGCATCAGTCCTGTTTAGTTTAATTAAGACAACATCCTCCTCCAAACTATCGGGTAAGTTATGGCCCCTACTACTAAGTATGCCCTTGTCGCGCACCTTCTTGTGCCCCCTCCCCATTAGCCACGGCGCCCTCGAGCCGTTTACGATTGCGAGCCCATCGAAGAATAGTCGTGCGTTTGGAGTTGTAGGCAGAAGCGGCTAGGGAAGGATAGAAGTGCTCGATGGCTGTAAGTATGCACTATGATAGCTTCTTTCGCTCGGGATCCGAGGTGAAATTGTACTGCTTGCTGCACGTGTCTTGGCCTTCCACCGCGGCTTCTGTATACTGTACCGGAATTTTGGGTTGTGACTGTCTACATGCGATTTCCTGTAATTTTAATTCGAGCACGTGATTGGCTCCCTGTGGGGTGTATCTCTTAAGCCGCGGTAGCTCTCTACATGCGAAATGCGGTAATCCCCTTGTACAAAAAATAATCCTGGTAATCGTACAATTAATCGGTCAACTTAGAATTTAGCCGCCATGTCATAGATAGCAGCCGAAATACCCCTACCTTAGAACGTAGCCGCTAAAGTCGATCCGTCCCCGCTGCTTCGCAGCGCTACTCAAGCCTCGACTCATATTCCAAAATGAAATCCTCGATTGCCCCCTACGATGCCGCCTGCAGGAAACTAGGTAGTTGGGGTGTGTTCTGGTCCTATGGAGCTCATGTCTGAATATGAGCAAGTAAGGGGTCCCAATGGTGAAAATCACCGTTAACTCCATCAACTTCCACCCAGGAAGCGCCAAGATAATTGACACTTTTCATCTTCAGGAAAACACAAAACGACTGAATCGTGCCTCTAGCTACAACAGGTCCTGGGAAAATGCAGCAAAATCAAAAGACAGTAGCTTGGGCGTGGTGATAAACCGAATTGAGAGCTCCTACAACTTTGATTCCTGACCAGTTTTGATTCAGGAGTATTGAAGTGTTGTTCTAGGTGAGGACACCAATGGGATAAGTGACAGTTGTCTATCTCGTTATGTTTGCTTATAAATTCGCCGCAACGCGTCACGCATCTCGCCTTGCAGCTCTAGGAAAATTAATGACCGCTTTGGACTCCACTCTTCAATTAGCATTCCGACACAAAGCAGTAGCACAAGTGATATGGCCAAGACGCCTCGAGGACGAAGTGATGCTTGGTGTCCTTAGTGGCTTGTGAAGAAGCTATAAGAAAAAGCAGAAAAGAAAGAAAAGAAGCGGCTTCCCGTCAATCAAAACATTAGCTGAGGTGATTTTGTGCCATTCTCGATTTTGCCGCAATGGTGTGGTATCAGCTGGTGAACGGAGAAGGCGGGAACGAGACGTCCCTCGGCTTCGTCGAATGCGCTAGTGATGCGATCGTGGCTCAGTTCCGGTGGAAAGTGTTTGAACAAGTCTCTCGTCTTCTACCTGACAATGTCGTCGCCGCCGACCTCACAGTCTTTGAGAACCGGGCGGTGACGAAGCCGTTGGAGGTGGGTTTGCCGATTGGGTCGCTTGGTGGTTCCGAGAGAGATGCGCTCATCGTGGTATGTCCGCCGCTGCGTCGAGGATCGACTTGAACTTCGAAGAAACGGTGCGTCGAGGGTTTCGAGAGCTGCGCTACCGCCAAAATGAACTGCACAATCACCAGATGCGGATGGATGCCAGCACGTTAGCACACGAAAAGTCTTCGCCCCTCAGTTGTAGTGCACTGCGTCAAGAGGAGCTTCAGCGGTTGAAGACATCCGAATTGGTCGTTGAGGTTGCACCAGCCGAGAACGAAGAAGCATTTTGGTCGGCGGAAGATCAGCTGCGTGCGAAGGTCATTCCGACCGAGGAGGATTTCTTCGCATTCATGACTCCTTTTTCAACAAACTGGTAGCAGCTCATGGTCTAGTCTTCGTCAATACCGAAAAGTATCGATGGCTGCCTCAGTTCCCACTTGTGACCACAAATACTGCACTCAAACCGGATGGGGTCGCGACTCATCGTGGACTGTATCGTACCAAGGACCATGTCCAACGTCCGGATGGATTTCGATTTGGTGTACCAGCAAAAGAATTATTCGACTGTGTCATTTTATTTGAATGCAAGCTCAAGATAACGCCAGAATCGTTTGGCCAGGTGATACGATATGCGCAGCGTCTGAGCTCCAATGCAACTGCTGTTCTCTTTGATCGCGACTTCTTTTGGTTGATCAACAGCCACAAAGGCGCTGTCTCCAAGCTTCGAATAGCAAAGTGGGTGGATCAGGGGTCGAAATTGTTGCTGCACAAGTTTATTACGGCCAATATGTCTCCGTGGGTGACGCATTTGACCGATGCGTGCTCTGTCTTTGGCGTGGATGTCGTGGAAGGCCAAGCCTTTCTTGGTCGTGGCGCTCATGGTCGCGTTTTTAAGGTTACTGACAAAGATGGAGAGGGTTTCGCGCTGAAAATTGTATTGGCCAAGTCCGTTGGGCGTCTGTATCGAGAACAAAGAGCCCTGGAGAAAGCCCAGCACACTGGCTTGGCGATTTCTCTCAAGAAACCGGTCATTGAAATTTCTAATAACGCGGCGGCAGTATTGTTGTCTCCTGTTGGAAATCCTCTGCCTCAACCAACGACAAGACAGGAGGTTTCCGAGCTTTATCAATTGTTGTGGAATCTCCACGCCCGTGGCCAGGTCCATGGAGATCATCGCGTGCCGAATGTGATTCTCATCGGCCAAAAGTCTCTCTGGATTGATCTCGTGGTAGTGGTGGATGCGAGCCCCACGTTGATACGATTTGATGCTGAAATTCTCACTCGATCCATCCTTCGTATCCTTCCGACCGTTTTGGAATCGGAGCTGATGAAGTTGATCGACAACTATGGCGCAAGCGCTACGCAAGAAAATCTTGATCGTCTGGTTCACGAAGTCTGTCAAAGCTGGTCATTTTCGGTTAGCCACGAGTTTTTCAAGTCGTGAATCTGATGCAGTGGTTTTCATTCGCAAACGACTGGTCTGTGTGACGTTGTGGACCATACGACGTGCCACGTCGTATGGACTAGCTATAATAAGGCGCGTTTGGCAGCGTCGCTCACCCCGTAATTCAGCATTCATTCTGTGGCTTCAGCTATTGCGGTAAGGCGGCAGGGACACTACGAGATCTCTAGCATAACTAACTCAAACAACTCTTTACATGTTAATAGCAGTGATCGATTACTGGTGTTGTTGTCCGCTACTACTACTAATTCTACGTAGTAGTATTACTAGTATTACTTTTTCCATTTTCGCCCTGAAGGAGCCACTGCGTCAACTTTTCCACTTTCGCCGTTGAATGCTCTTGCTCCTGCACTCTTCATACGTAACGCAGCGACACCCCCATGATCATGTAAAGAAAAGTTCGAGCTAAACGTACAGAGTGTCTGCGCCTTTTTGCGTACTGTGGTCTTTAGCGTACCAACAGCGGAACCAAGCGGCAAAATTATCATCGAGACGACGTTTTGAGCGGCTGGTGGAGTGGGGAACTCTCCTCGTCTGTAAATTTTGTGAAGATGACGGAACATACACAGCCAATACTACAGTAGTATTTGATCTTCCTCAACTGTTGAAAGCAGAAATTTAAAACTTGCCCGGACTGTCGAAATAGACGTTGATCACTCATTCTCCGCATTATGGCGCCTACGGCACAAACTCCATTGACTTGGCTTTACCACAGACGTACCGAGCAAAGAAAGAAAACAAATGGCTCCCCAATTAGCGAATCCATAGAAAAAGTAAGCTTACTCCGAGATTACGTGCTTGGAAGTTCCCTTGGATTGCTACAGCAAGCACACTTCGAAACAACGAAAAGAGGACCATTGTCACTAGTAAACATCGAAGGCCCCACCGCATCGGCCCGCTCCGTTTCCTCGCATCTTAACTGATCCGAATCTAGCTATAAGACACAGAGCTTCTCCAATTCCAAAAGCATCGAAAGACGCTCGCTCAACCCGTTCCAGATTGCAGATCAGAGGCCCATTCCCTGCAATTGCAAGTTTACAGCTAGTGACGCGCAGTGAAGACGTCCAATTGTTCTTATCCTGGAACGAGTCAGCGCTTGGAGCCTCTTCTTGGCTTCTCTTGATCGACTTGAGCTCTTGGTCGCTTGTTTGCGAATGACGTCTTGACGAGCAGGGTTCGATAGTAAACCTCCGTTTAGTAATGGTTAGTACTAATAGTTTAGTAGTCATATTATGCATATGCATACATGTAATAACGAAGCCCTCCTAGTTTAGTAGAACTAAATTATTTTAGTAGTTTGATTGTAAATTCGCAGTTCGCAGTTCGAACATAGTGAGAACTGTGTAGGGGGTCAAAAGGATTCTGTTTGTCATCTCTCAACCTTCGGCACACGTCACCTGTGAAGCAACCTTCGCCGCACACACAGCGCTAGGCGCAACATAGGGCAACTTAGTGAACACATGTCAACTGTAGCGCACGCAACATTGGCCAATTTTTGTGACCGCACTTAGCGGCGCCTACAAGAAAGATGACAACGTGCTCTACGCAGATGCTGAAGATGAAGAAAACATTTTCGTAGTGACCGTCTGGAAACGCTGGCGATCAAGAGGGCGTCTGTCAGGTCTGAAGGAGCGGCCCCATCATTGGCGGCGGAAGAAAACTGCTGTCAACTGTGAACGCCTGTCGTCCCCCCACCCCAGTCAGCGGACACGGTGCGTTCGAGGATGCTGCGCTGGCGCGGGTGGCGTCGTCGCCCGTGGTGTTCGCCGACTTTGTGAACTCTGTGCCATCATTGTCTAACACGTCTGCGAAGCACTTGAAAGGCTTGAAATTGTTCCTTGGCTGTTGAAGAGCGCCCGTTCAGCACCATGATGGAGCGGTCACAGGTGCTTACGGGTGTGCGCCACGGCGTGGTACCGCACGCCCACATTGTTGTTGTACACAGCGGCATCGAGGATCTAATTCGGGGAGGGTGTATGACTTATGTGGACCACAGGTTTTAGTTTGGGACACTGCAAATAGGTGTGGTACGATTTATAGTGACAAACGAAGGCATTGGTGGAGTGGTGTAGCGACCAACTATCCACGGTTTTACGTGCGGGTTCGAGTCCCGCAGCGATCACACAGACGACCCCTAAGGGGAGAACCGGAACCGCCATATAAGTCCTTTTAGAGAGTGACTAAAACCACAAGATTCTAGCCGGTGTTGTGAAGGTGTGATTCGTTAGATCGCGGTTACAAAGCTACGGCTCTGAAAACCCAGCTCTCAAACGAACGCTTCGTATGTCGAACGTAGTTTTGTGTTCGTTTGGTTTGCGCGCGATTGGCTGGGATTAATTCAAAATCCCCCTCCCCGAAATCCGAGCGAACGCGACGCCACTCACCGTGCGCGCACACGTCGGCCACGCCGCGCCCCTCACACGAACAACACCACCGCCGCCCCCGAAAGCAGCACAACCTCCGACGGCCCGAATGAGACCCCACAAGCGTCCCTCGCGAGAAGAATCAGAGGACTCGTCGTCCGACGACGAACCCGTAGCAGTTTCCGCAGGAAATACTGACTCCACTAAAACCGTGGATGTGCCGAGTCTCATCGGGGAGGTGTACGAGTCCTGGACAGCGTTTGAGCAGGCTTTCACGGCCTACAAAAACGCAACATCGCAGGTAAGAAGCTGGTACAATTGGGAATCGTTTGGGGGATGTATAACGTTATATTTTATTTTAGGCATTTTCTAAACGGACTTCTACAACCTGTAAGGCTCGTAACAAGCAACTGGAGGCCCTTTTGCGGCTAGGGCGAAAGCCCCGAGCAAAGGCTTTTTCACGACGAAGCTTTCAACTACTATCTAGTACTCTTTGAGTGTATTCACGCTGGAGAACACCTAAACAGAGGGAAAGGAAAACGACCGCGCCAAACTGTGCAGTCACTAGGCTGCAATGCGAAGGTATTGAATGTTGCCCAGACATATGCTTAAAACTCACCTTCTAATTGTATTTGTTGTGTCTGCTTACTGCAGATAAATCTGCTTCTTCATCGGGAAGGAAAGCACTACTTCTACCAGGTTTCTAAGCACATCACCGAACACAATCACGATCTAGGGCGAGTTGCCTTCCAACTGCCCAAGAATCGGATGGATTTACCGGAGAAGGAGTTGTCCACCGTAGACACGCTTCGCAAAGCAGGTCTCGCACGCAAAAAATCCTGAAGTACATTTGGGACAACACCGACTGCGAGCCGGACATGGTCGATGTTCATAATCTTTGTGCCAAACTCAAGCGGCAGGAACAGGCGGGACTGACACTGAGCGACAGAGTTTCGGAGACATTAGACCGTTTCTGCAAGAAGGAGCCCTTCGGGGTCGCTCATGTCGATATAGAACGGCAGACTGACAAGGTCTGTGCTCAATTGAAGTGATATATGAAGATTTGGGCTGCTAACAGTCTGTATGTTTGTCTAGAATGTGGCGCGTTGTATTACGATACAGACAGCACACATGCGCTCTCTGTTCGCTGCTTTTCCGGAAACGTTGTCAGTTGATGCAACGCACGAGACCAACTCTTCGCGATACAAGCTGTTCTCCTTTATGGTCCACGATTCTCTAGGCCACGGCCAACACGTGCAGGTACGACAAATTGTTCCTTCTTGAGCCCTGTACTGTGGCATCTTGTGTCGTGGGTTCTTGTGCTAGATTGACTAACGTATGCTGTGTTTCCATTTGACAGCACTCTTTAATGACCGACGAGCGGGCAGACACTCTCCGTCGTTCTGTACAACAATTCAAGAAAAGCAACCCATCTTGGAGAGAGGTTCGCTGCATCGTTGTCGACAAAGATTTTACTGAAATTGGAGTATTCGCGGAGGAAATGCCGGAGGCACGCGTGCTCCTCTGTCAATTCCATGCAATCAAGTATATCCAGGAAAGAATTGCAAAGACGGAGTATGGTCTCGATTCATTTCAGCGGGCGCGGCTCAAACCCATCGCCAGTCTGATCGTCCGTGGGCAGACGGCGGAGGAGTACCAGAAGTACTTTGATTTTATGAAGATGGAGCTTGGCGTGAAAGATGTGGAAGACGGAGCTAAAGACGATGAAGTACCTGCGTTTTGGAGATATTTCGTGGAGAATTGGCATAAATGTCGGGATATGTGGTGCTCGTATCTACGTGACAACGTCGAACATCTGGGGAATTCCACGAACAATCGACTAGAGTCATCGTGGCAGAAAGTCAAGACAATTGTTGACAGAAGACGGTTAGATGTGACCTTGACAAGCTTGATTTGGTGGGCAACGTACAAGGAAGAGCAGTTCACGACAATGGTGTCCAAGGTGGGGCGAGTGATTGATATAATTAATCACACGTTCCCTGAACTGGCGAGGCTCGCGCAGATCGTGAGCAGACACGCGTTTGACCTTGTCAAAAAGCAGTATGACATTGCTGCTGGTTTATCTACCTTTTACACAATCCAGACCCAAAACGCCGGAAAGTTCCTGATTTCTAGCCCGAATACGACATGTATGGTTGATGCCGCGACCTGGACCTCCCATTGTATGCTGGGAAAAACTCGGAAACTTCCGTGCCGCCACTTGATGTACCTGAGAAAGCTGCGCCAATATCAAACGCTGATCCCGTTCGACTTCATAGCTCACCGATGGCGGTTTAACTCCGCAAACATGTTAGAGCATTTTGTGAGCAACGAATGGGAAGTATCAGGGTTTTCAGAGAGCGCGTACGTCTCAGGAAAGGTGGTGCGTCGAAAACCCAGTCTGACAGGTATCACGAGGCGATGGCAAGTACCAAGCGACTTTCTGAGACGATATGTACGTACGGAACCCCCTTTTTCAAAAGGCTCTTAATCTGGTAGACAGACTAGTGGATGCGCTGGCTCAGTGCGATACTTCTCGTGTTGAGAGGGCGTGTGCGACGCTGGAAGGTTTGCAGCGTGAGGCGCAAGAGGTGCCACAATTACCATAAGTCCCGTCACAAGACCAGCCCCAAGACGAACCACAAGACGTACAACACGAACCACAAGAGAGGCCACACAAACCGCAAGATGAACCAGAGAACTGCCAGCATGAACCGGGGCTCCCGAAGTGAACCGCGTAGCGTGCAAAGTGACTCCGACGACAGTTCGCCTGTGCCTCCAAACATTCTCAAGGCGCCGCAATGTCCTCCATATAGAAGACGATGAGGACGACGACAATAGCGACGAAGTGCCCCAAACCAACATCCATGAAACAAGCGGCAGCTCCCATGCGAGCTCCCGGAATGAGCCATCTCGAATTATAGTCTTGGACGACGACGACCTTGAAGACGACGACAAGCGTGATGATGAAGAGGATGTGGATGTTCAAGAGGAGGAAGAGAGTGAATCGGAACATGAAATGATCAGGCGTCCAAGACTCTGGACTATTAGTGAAACGGTGAAACCTCCTGGAAGGCCCCGCCGGACTCTTCGGCAGCGTCAGTTCGAGCGGAAGAAAAAGTTTAAGAAGATCGCAGAGTTGATGCGCAATGTGGAACGTCCTGCTGGAGGCGTGACTGCGAACCTAGCAGTGCTGGAATGGCTGTTCAACGAAGTATTCGTGTCGTACAACTCAAGCTTCGAGTTTGTGCGCCAATTCAATGTCATTTCGAAAATCCTAGACGTGGACGAAGCACCCCACCTGTGTGTTGCTGTTCCGGCGCTAGAACAGAGCGCCATCGGAAAAAACGCTAAAACATGCCGCGTCATACTTTCTGCAGCATGGGTAAGGCATTGTATGGTCTTGGTGGAAAGATGCCAAAGAGAACACCTAGAGCAGCAACATACCGAGCTTCGAGATGATAAAATTTTAATGAAGTTCCAGCAGGGCAGGACTACCATCTTCCCCAAAATACCGGCAACTACATCTACACTATGGGGGCGTGGCACGGAACCACAAACACGTACGAGAGGATCGAAAAGGGTATATAGATGATTAGAGATATTGACATGGAGGAAGCTCAACTGGGATCTTTGTTCGGCTATGGCGGCCTCATCAAAGATGACGATGTTGTACGTGCCTTCCGAACATTAACCTGCAAGACGAAGAAGAGGTAACGCTTCTTGATCTACTCGACGGAGAAGCTGATGACGTTTCCATGACAGCTGCTATCTCTGGTATTTGTGCAGATGCAAACAGTCGACCACACGCCCAAATTGCCTGCGTGTTCCACACGCAGTTGATGACAATGGGTGATGACAGTAAAAGTTGGATTGGCTCAAATCGAGCAGAATTGTCGAAAGCAGCGAGGACAAGATTGTGGGGGCCTTGTGGATCAACAAGAACCATTGGTGTGGTCTAGGTATCAGCCTCAACACGTACGTTTACGCAGTGATGGACCCGCGCAACGACAAGGATACCATTGAGTTAATTGCTCACCTGTTCAAGACTATCTTTTGCCAATTCTCCCGAAAGAGAAGCGGTGGCGCAGGGATGTCAGCAGATTTTTCCAGCAAGTAGATGGTAGCAGCTGCGGTGTGCTCGTGCTGGCGTTTGTCGAGAGTTTTCTGTTCGACACGCTTGATATTCCATCCGATCCCAAGCTACTACGACTCCGCTACCTGCTGAAGGTGCTTCTAGGTTAATTCTCAGCCCTGCATTTAACCAAATTAGCCATTTCTCTTCTTCATTTACTTCAGCATTATAAAGATTTTCCACGCATCAGCTTCGACACCACGAGATATAGCACATTACGGTGGTGACAGCAAAGCTCGTAGCTGAGCACAAGCAGAAGCTGTGTGAAAAACACAAAATAACGCCCTATGAACTCAAAGCAACGCCGGCGAACACGCCGGCGTTAGATTGAACTTCGGCTGACCTCGATCGCCATCTGTGATGGTGAGTACATAGGACTTGTTGTCTTGTACTCGCTTGTGGCGACAACGCCCTAAATTCACCGAACTGACGTTTCGGCACAGAAAACACGTGACAACACGGTAAAATAAAAATAAGTACATTGATTTGCTTGAAAACGCACATCAATGGAATTTTCCACATAGGTTGTCTGAAAAACACACAAAAGTAGGGTACCGCCACACATAGACAGAAAACGGTGAGCTCTACGGCATAAAAGGAGTCGCTTCGGTCTCGAGACACCCCAGTCATTCGCAACAGTGACGGCCATTCTTCCGAAATCTCTCCACCCCCACGGATCGGATACCGAGGAAAATCGACTGGAGAGAGGTGGCGTTCGCCACGTCGGAGGAGGACGGATATGGACGTCTCACGCCGACGACTCGAGCAAGTCAGCGCGCGCAGCGAAGTGCAACACGAGTACATGCAAGTTCTACACGGACCCTACCAGGCGCTCTATGAAATACCATCTACTCAAGTGCAAGTCGCAAGACCGGATGCCCCCAAGCTGGCGTGGATGGTGCGAAAAGATGCTTACCTGCTCCGGGACGCCCAGAATGACGTATTATGCGATGTCGACAGTCATTTCGCGGAGGTGTCGTCATCATGGAAAGAAGGATTCTCGTGATAGCGGAAAACGTATGGCTAAGTACTTGCAGGTCTTCAAAAGTAACCAGTGCATGTGCGGAACGCGCTTCGGTTCGCGTTTCGGCTAGACGCGTGCAGATTTCCGCAGTTGCGGTCAGCTCAGAGCTTCATTTACTACTATTCACGGACGTAACTGGCCAAGATGACATTTGAAGGCTGTGCGGAATATGGCCTACGACTTCGACGACTTCAATTCGGCTTGGTTTTGCTTTACGTATGGAAAACTGCCGACGGGCGTCTTGTCGATCGAGGCTCCTATGTTGCGGGACCCGGAACCGCGCCCGTTTCACTTAATTCGGGATCCGCGCATTTGGAGTACAGATATCTACCCGTCGAAGTCTGGCGTGTCGTCTTTCTGGCGTGTCATCATAGCTGCAGAATGATTTCATTGCGGTTGCTGGCAAACTGTGCTCTCGTACTTATTTACGCGACGTCCTCACCGTGCAAACGCCCAGGTCAAGTGGATCTTGGGAACAGAAGCATTTCTACTCAAAATGTTACGGATCAATGTGAAGCTGGAACGACGACGGCTTGAAGACCGGTGCGCAATACAAGTTATCTCTCGCGACAATATCTAGTTGTTTACAGGCTTCTCAGAATGAATATTCTGCCTCAGTAACCATACGTGAGTTTGTTGCGTTCCTTAATTCCATTGTTGAAGGATGTGACTGCGCAAGTTTTGATCTCGGACTCCATGTGGAAGAATTGTAAATCCTTTACGACATCAAGCAGTTCTTTGAGAGCGTGTGGTATATATACAGGTGCGTATTGTCCGAGGACATCCCCATGCATACGCCATCGCATTCAGACAGCAGCCACACCGACACGGACACGCTGGTACACTGAGGCAACAGGACAGCCCGTCTCCGAGACGACGAAGCTGGCAATGGAGACCATACCGCTAACGATGGCGGAACTAACCTCAACTAGCAGCAGCTTTGTCTTTAGACCATACGTACGAGATATATCCTGCAAGGTCTTGTATGCGCAGACATCATGCAAGAGCTGTGTTCGGCACAGCGCATATAACCCAGCTATAATTATTGCCTCGAGTGCTGGTCGAAACGATGCGAAAGCGCTGGCTGCTACTCCCACCATACCAGCAAGGAGCGACAACGAAGTATGAGTCGGTGTCGGCTGCCTTACACTAATTGCAGCTTCTCACTTCCAATATGCGCATGAACTAGAGAATTGGTTTAGCGGATTCTCGTGAACAGAAACATCGTACGCAAAACTGGTACTGAGGCTTGAATGACGCCAGTTGGAAGACCTACAATGAACAGACAAGCTCTCTCGCTTCATTAGAAATGTGTTTGCAAGCATCTTACAATGAGTAAACTACCTGGACAACCTTACGTGTTAGTTTTGGTTTCCATATTCACATCATTGAAAGTTGTGACTGCGGGGTTTTGATCTCAGACGCGTCTGCGACTGCCATGAAACGATGTCTGCATCGAGTATGCAGACGCTTCTGGGTTCTTACGTGCAATGCTTGACACTTGGCAGCAGCTTCTCACAAACACGATGCACGTGGTAAAGACAAATAGCTAGTTGTTCACCTAATATATTGAATCCCTTCAAGATGTCACTACGGATTATTACTTCTGCTCCTTATTCAGCTTCCTGTTTACGCTCCTCCGACAATGCTCGATATCCTGGGAACATCTCGTCACCGAGCTTCAGCATCTTCGCGTTATAACTCTCTTCTTCGAGCCGACGTTTCGTGAGAAGGGTGGTCCTCTTGCGTTCCGGACAAGCAACAAGCAGGCGTTTGACGTAGTGGCGTGAGTGCGCATGAGTAACTTGGAATCAGGAGCGCCACATATTTCCAGCTCTGTGCGACATCAACACAGCTGCAGTAATTCAACTTCATCCCGTGGATCTTCTTCTTTTTCGTCCTCGTTAAAGAGGTTCTCGGAAGAGGACTGCAAGAACCTCCGTCGAATTTGTTTACCACGACGGGAGCGCAGGAAGCGCTTGCCGTTAAATACACGTTCTGCGGGTGACATGTCCTTCCGCGGCCAAGCGTAGCCTCGAACCTTGGTGTCCCCGCGCAGTCTACGGAATATCCAGAAGCGACCATCCGTCTTCATAGCTAAATCCGAAGTGCCTGCAAAAGTGTTATTCAATACAAACGACTAGATAAGACTGAAAAAAACGTAGAAACGGTGTAGGTGTACCCTTTCGAATTACGGTACGCGATAGACGTTCACGGTACGCTCATAGTACCGTGATCAGATGGGAAGTACCGTAATTTTCAAATCTCATAGTATAGTGATCAGATGGGGAGTACCGTATTTTTTCGGATCTATGTCTTGTAGCATCTCACACTCAATACTAGGCCAAAGTCAACAATCGATACATCATTCAATTCGTATTTCTCTCCTTTATGTCGTCGCTACTGACGGTCTAGTCCAAGACCTCGTGCTCCTCCTCCTCGCTGCTGACGAGGTCGATCGCTTCGTCGACCATCTTTCAGAATGAAATGTTGTGTGAGCAAACACCAGTGTGTGACCCTCACCATTGCGTGTCCCACATCAATCTGTGTTAGCCACCACAAATTTGGCCTTACCAAATTATCAAAAGCCGTCGCGGTAGCTTACCAAAACACGGTGGCTGGCTAGCAGGCGGCGATGTCCTTCCAGCTGGTCTTGCCTTTTCTGACGAGTTGGACATAAAGTCGACGAGCTTTGGCCGCCTCCGTCCCGTTTATTGAAACACACAAAGTTTGCTGTGTTTTTCAGATCAAGTTCGGTATTCGTTATATTTTCTCGCTTGTGGCTACTGTTGAGGCGCCTCCGACCCGTTCTTGATGTGTCAGAATAGAAAGATGCAACCACAACCTCCTTCCCGCACTGGCTCCATATTGTGGCAATATTCTCTGCCAGTCCTTTTACATCAAACTATAATTACAGGTGTAGCCTGTTGCCTGTACACTTTTTATTGATATCATGTACACTTTGTATTGGTATCTTACGGAGCGGGATTCCCGCTCCCATTATCGGAGTGGCGCAGAAATGCAGAGCTTGATGGCGGCGAAAAGAGCCGTCGTGTGGGGATCGAGGAGACCGCCGCAGAGACAGCCACCAGTCTCGGCGGCGTTACGGTGTTCAAGGGCGTGTGGGGGGCTAAAGAAGGCCGGCTGGGCGTCCATGCCGCCGTCCAGAAGGTCGATTCACGGGTCAAGTGCATTCGGCCAGGCGGAAGGCCTGATGGTGAAGAGGGGGACGACTTCCTTCTGGGCGAGCTGGCTGTTCTGAGGTACATGGAGAGCAGGCACGTCGTCGCAGCGGAGGGGACGGTGGTTCTTTTCAGCACGAGATATGGTGCCGTGCGGAAGCTGCTGCAGCCATTGAAGGTGGAGTTGAACCATTGTCCTTGGAGGAGTCGGAGGACGATGAGAAGGTGACGAAGACACGCTGGAGGAGGTGGAAGCTTCGGGACGACGTGTGCCACTTGTGGTGGTGGATCACATCACGTCCAACACCGCGGTGACGGTTCCCGTGAAGGAGATTGTGCAGCGCTGTCATGCTCGAGGTGATGGCGTTCCGGTGCTGGTGGACGGAGCGCATGGACTGGTTGCAGGAGCCACCGGATCTCGATGATATTGGCGCCGACTACTACGTTGGCAACTGCCACAACTGGTTCTGTTCGGCTCGAAGCGCTGCCTTTCTGCATGTGGCGAGGGAGAATGGGCCCAATTGAGCCGCGAGTGATCTCGTATGGCTTTTTAACGGCTTGCAAAGTGCTTCTGTGGACTGGTTGCAGGACTACAGTGCATGGCTTGCATTGCCGTAGTGCATCGCCTTCTGGCGTCGTCAATGTGTCGATGAAACGCGCTAGTACATGCACTCGCTGGAGCAAAATGCTGCTGAGCGGCTGTATTCTCGGTGGGGAATGAGTTACCACCTCAAACGGGAACGCACAGTTCCCCAACACAAACTGCACGCCATGCGCCACCGATTGCATTGATGCGAGTGCAGATGCGATGAAAGCTGCATTTGAGCAGCTTTGTAACGTTCAGGTATTCCGAAACGCACTGGATGTGAGCGGGGCTTTCGAGTGGATCGTATTGTTTGATGAAGTGGACTACAATACCCAAGATCCGCTGCCACTACTTGCGTTGTATCACATTGGCTGCTGTGGTGGTGGAGTTACAGCGAAGATGGTCTCGTTCATAGGATTGGTTACGAGGTACAATGTGGCATTCACAACTCACGCTTCATTGGCAATCATAATTCACGCTTCGCTGAATATGACAGCCTGGCAACACAAGGCGAGTCAGCGCGGGCTAGCAAGTACTTCGTATTAACTAACTTCCATGGTGGTGTCGGCTGCGACAGCGGCCAGCGATGATTGAAACGTTTCCAGCGTGACGTCACTAAGGCGGTTCAGTCGTTCTTCTTTATTGAGTGCGCTTGTGGGTGGCTTGGACCACGCTGCAAGCTCTTGGGTAAATGGAGTTAATGCAATGAGTGCGTTTCTGGACGTTACGCGGGAAACCAGCAGGTATGTTTGTTGCGGTTTGTTCACGACTCGCTGCGCCGACTTCCACTCCATGACGACCATCGAGTGGAGCGTCTCGCCCTGGATCTTGTACACGGTCGAACCGACGGCGCAGACGAATGGTAAGTGCTGCGGCTTGACGGTGATCGCGCGCGACTGGCCGTCCGGCGCCTTAGGGAGCGTGATGGTTGACTTCATGTACGCCTCGGTCGCGAAAAACACTGGGAACAGCTCCGGGTCGAACTCGGGACGAATTGCAGTCGTTTGAGGCCGCGGCACGCGGAGCATAGCATAGTCCGGCGATCGACTTGGCAGTTGCACGACTGTGTTGGACGCGCCATCGCGCACGAGTCGAAAGCGAGTGTTGGCGGGGAAGTGTACGAATTCGAGGCTGCCAAGTATTCCGTTGGCGATACCTTTGCAGTCGCGACGTTCTGCGTGACCTGGACGGGCATTCCGTCGATGAGGTCGAGGTAGGGCGCCATCCTCCCGAAGCGGTTGTCGGGTAGGCTCATTTCGTAGCGGATGCCACTCTGGCTCAGTCCGTTGAGCGCACCCTTGAAGTTGGCTGCGACACGGACAGGAAATATGTCGCCGGGAAGCATTGCTGCGGTTTGTGCCACGAACGCGTTGTTGACGGCCAAACGGGTAGCGTTCTCCGGAGTAACAAAGCCGCATCGGCGCCTATTTCGTCTCGAAGCGCCGGTGACGAATTCCCTGACCGCGAGAGCACGCGGCTGTTGATCAGCTTGATGAAATCCGGAGTCCACTGTCCAAGCCGAGCAAGGCGACAGCCAGCACCCCATTCCGGGTCGTTCCGGAAGCGCACAGACTCCTCGAGGACCACGACGGTCATAAATTTTCTCCACAGCTCGAAACCTTCGATATCGGTGGTCTTCACCTTGGATTTCTCAGTCGGATCAACGTGGATCGGGTCGGCCTTGACGGGTGGCATATGCAGAAAATCGCCAACGAGTACGATGTGGACGCCGCCGAACAGCACGTTGGGAACCTGCTTGTACCGGCGCAGCAGCTTGTCGAGCCGTAACAATTCGGTTATGCTCATCATGGAGACCTCGTCGATCACGAGAAGGTCCAGCGGCGTGAAGTGTTTTTCGTTGATGGCACGCTGCAGGCCCATCTTGACGCTTGCGAGAGTCCGCCCGCCAATCAGTGTTGCCGCCTTATCCGTCAGGGCTGCCTTCACAACAGAGTTATCGCGATGCCAGCTGGCGCAAACCGCGTCGACCGCGTCAATCACGCGGCTTTTGCCTGTGCCGCCGGCACCGCCGAGGAACATGAGTAGCGGGTCATCACGAAAGCGTGCCTCAAAGTTGTTGGTGCGGTAGCCGCCGCAATTACCGTGGAGGCCGCCAAGCTCTTGACACAAGAAGCGTCGGAGAAGCGAGATCGTGATGAGGGTAAACGCGGCGTATTGACGCAGGTTGAGTGTGAACGCTCGGGCGACATCTTCAATCGATGCGTAAGACCCGAGAGGCGGTGGCGGTTGTGTCTGCGGCTGCGTCGACCGCGACCACTCACGGTTGCCATCGAGCACGCTTGTAATCAACTCGACAACTTCTGTGGGTCGCTCGTTGCGGAACTGATCTGAGCGCTGCGGTTCGGTCTCATCTTTCGTGGTATCGCTGACGAATCGGTGCAGCTCGTCGACCGAGATGTCGAACGAGGGGCAGCGGCTGCGCAAGTCTCCGACAGTGCCCACCGTCTTCTGCGCGGTCCCATTCCATAAACTTTGGTATCCAACGCTGGCAACGCACGATCCCGAGTTCGAAAAATTGGCAAGCTCGATTCGAGAGTGGATCCAACCGCGTTTTCGTCGTCGTTACCGCTGTTGGCACTGCCGCTGTCGTCGTCGAAAATGTGACAGAAATCATCGGAACCAGCTACAGCTGAACCTAGCGATTCGCACGCAGCTGCACGGTCGAGTGCTGCCTCGACGTCGTCGCGCGTCCCATTGATTTCGTCGATGTCGCTGCTGTTGTCGACATCACCGCTCGACTCGCTACACTCCATTGCTTGCTTGGCGGCGCGGAAGTAGTCGTCCATATTGGCCATGATCTCGCAGGTAAAGCTAGAGCGCGTGGGTTGCCACTGCATGAAGGCATCGACCCATCCAGCACTGTCCGTCGAGCCGACCACAAGGTCTTCAACGGCGCGGAACGGTTGAACAACGCTAACGCGCACTGGCTCCGCTTCACGACGAGTTCGAAGGGGGACTCGGAATCCACGAAGGGCATCCGCATTCCAGCCACGACTGGAACGACTTCATCAGTGTACGTACCGACTCAGTGCGAGTTAAATAGCGGGTGCTCTGGCAGAAAAACCCGCCTCCGTTGTGGAAGGAGTTCGTTTTCGTCGGAAGTGCTTTGCCACGTACTCGAACAGACTAAGATGATCAAGCCGGGTTGGACGGAATAAATAGTCGTCAAGAAATGATGCTACTCGGAAGGTGACATCCGAGCTGCATGCTCGTAGCTCGGCCAGATCGCACGACTGCGCCGCTTGTTCGACGACCTCGTCCAACACTTTACGGAGAGGGAGCGTGCCGCATGACACGCTCAAGTACGCACATGACCCTCGCACCACGTACAAGGCGGCGAGAGGCCCAGCAATTTCACGTCGATTCGTGATCGCATAATAGAAGTGACGCGACGCGCCTGCGGCCGATTGCAGCGCGGTCGTCATTAGCGACCTCATCGTCTCGAGCTTCTCGCAGCTGTCGCCGCTTAAAAGCGGCGACAGCGACGGCGGTGATTGAGTCAACTTGCTCCTGCATCTTGGTCACATATTTGGTTGCGTAGTAGATCCGCAGCGACGCATTCAGACCACCGATCAAGACTTGGATGTCATGGTTCGACTTGAACGCCAACATGATCTCGCGATTAAAGCCGTTGACGAACTCAAACGGTGTTCGACGCGCAAGCTCAACACCGTCGCTCGAGCACGACGTCTGCGCGACTCTAGCTCGTGGAAACCCGTAGCGACATCGGCCAGGCGACGAAGCGCGACCTTTCTTGAAGCAGCTTCCTGCATGCGACCACCAATGTAGATTCAGTATGAAGACTAGCATCGCGATCGCTAATGCGACAGCGCGAGGTCCCCACCGCTCGTCGTCTACCGATGGAGGAAGCATCACAAGTGCTCGGGCAACTTTATCATCACAAATCGCATCGTCCTGCGTCGCTCAAATCGGTTTGGAGTGTGGTTGAGATCTCGTAAATACTCGCCGGCCGCGTCGTCATCCGCGTCTGCCTCTGCAGCGCACAGATACATGTCTCTACGATAAATCGCTGTCTTTGCGGCAACAACGCCACCTCGGCATGAAGCCTCCAATCCCACTTTAGCTTTCAGCTCGTCCGTGGAGTACGCTCGCATAGGAGGCGGCCATGACGACGGCCGGTTCTCCAGCAAAAGGCGGCGAATAACGTGTTGGGAGCTCAAGACTTTACTGCATCCTGAGCACCGAACGAGCGCGGGTTCGCCGCGTGCGCGTCCGTGCTGCTTGTTCGGGTCTTCATAGGCTTCTGGTGGGATTGGTAGCTCCTCAAGATCGGCGTACGAGTGCCCGCAGAAAACGCAAGAAGAGTCCGCAACGTTCAACGGCATTGACGTCGACACAATGCTGTCTGCGAACGCCTCAATGTCTCGATAGTACTTGTCGCCATACGCAGCGACAGCTCGATCGAACGCGTCGCTGTTCGGTGGCGCTTCGACTAGCCAACCGAAGAAGTGGGCGTGCAGCGTACCGCCGCCTTGGGTCTCTATCATGCCGAAATACGCCTTGGTGTCCCCGAATAAGCCTTCAAATGGCTTACTCTTCATGTGCTTGGGTGGAACACCAAGCACATGCTCGATGAACGCGACCATATTGCGCATGAAGAGTCGAGCTGACGCGATGTCATTCCGCATACTCGCGCTGTGCAACGCCGACCATCCTGTCTTGGCCAATACAGCGTCAAACAGTGTGTCGACCGACGTAACACCACAGTACTGCGCCATGACAAACGAGTCGGCGACGTTCGGTGTTAGCGTCACAAAAGCCCGGCTAACCAAACCGCGCCTGATACGCAAACGCCCGTCGCCGGCATTGCGCTCGCTCGGCGTCGCTGCCCCACATCGCGCTACCACTGAGCTCGACTGTCTTGAAAAATTCGTTCGCGCTAGAGCCAGTAGCCAGATGTCGACGTTGTGCGCCCTTGTCGCCGTAATTCATTGTCGTTCAGCGCTTCCATGAGTTCTTCTTCGGTGATATCGCTGTACGGCTCGACCAGGGCGGGGATGCGCTGGCACTTCAATGCGACTTGTGTATACATCTTCTGGACCGACATATAGTCGAAGCTTGCAAGTATGAAGAGCTCATCCTCAGCGAACTTCCGTGTGCTCAGCTGGCTGTAATAGCGAATGCACGCGTCGAACGACACTGGAATATGCCGCTGCTCGCCAGGGTGTCCTCTTCCATAGGGAAATAAATGGGGAACATATGCGCGAACAACGCCATGTCTTTCTGGGCGAATTGGCTGGAATGTCGAACGAGAAACCGAGGCTGCGACACATCTTGCCCGAGTGCCCGGACACGACGGGCGCATCCTGCGTGCTCACCTCGCGATCGTCGGAAATGAAACGACTCGCCGTTCAACGACGTCGGTCTCATTGGTAGATGCGTCATTGTCGAACACGCCCCCGACGCGATCGTGCTCGGCTTTCATCTCCGACACTTCGATGTCGGCATCAGCGTCTATGAAAATCAAGGTTTCTGCTACAGCGTTGTTTGGGAGCTCAGAACAATTGACAGCAACAGATTCGTACAACATGTTGTGCTGCCGGTAAAACATGAGCACGTCCTCGACGACTTGGCAGCGGACGCAATGCATTTGGCGGACCTGGGCCTGCTGCTTTGTTGTGAAAGGTCCAGCCAGAACCACGCAATATGATGTGATGATGCCTTCGAATTGGCAGCAGCGTAGCTGCCGGTCCAGGCGTGGTGTCGAACACCAAGCAATCGGAGCGAATCGAGCGGTGAGTACCGCCGCGCATCTCCCGCGTGGCCGCGACAACAGACACAGTCTGCGTCATCATTCGCTCGGGCAACGTCATGTCTGCGAAACGACTAGGCAGCGTGCCCACATAGAAGCCGTTTTTGATCGAAAACTTGGGGATCGACCGCTTCGCCAAACTTTCGTCACACTCGTGACAAATGTGCAGATCGCCATCGGGGCGAACACCACGCTTTGACAGCAGCACACCATCAAGAACCGGGCTTAAAGAAAGGAGCAATCATACTCAGCAACAAGTTCTTCTGGGAGGGACTCGCCGGTGCTCGATAGTAGCTCGTGCAATTGCTGCATGCTGTCACTATCCGAAACCGCAACCACGCGACACGATGACTGGAGCTTGCTGCGATCGCAAACAGCACAAGCAACCTCGTCAAGCCCAGCAGCACCAAGCGCCAGCCGTAGGCGCCGTAGACTGTAGCTTTTCGACGCGGCTGAGACCGGATGAAGCCTCGGAATCTCGCCGCTGACCCATATGCGGTGGCGCTCATCGCGCATCCGACGCTGCTTGGGGCGCCAGTGCAGGCGATGCTGGAACACGTTGATGCCGTTCCCGGTCACGGCGTAATCGTTGTGCTGTTGCTTTTGGTGTTTCGAGAGCGCGCTAATCGACTTCGCTCACGTTGCTGGCGAAGTCGTTCCGCTCTGGCTGCAGGAGATTGGCGGGCGCGTGATCGCTGAACCGCCAGTCGGTTGCGCCCGCGCCGCTCGTCGGTACTAAGAACCATGCTACTCGTACCATGCACCTAAAAATGTTCTGCACCACTTCCTCGTTCCGGCATTCAAGTCCACCAAACAGCCTTGTCTTACAGCCGTGTTCCCACATTGAACATTCGCGTGCACCTCGACATGTTCCACACACACCATCGTTCCTGCATTCAAGTGCACCAAACAGCCTTGTCTTACAGCCGTGTTCCCACATTGAACATTCGCGTGCACCTCGACATGTTCACACACACACCACACTCCTCGTTCCTGCATTCAAGTGCACCAAACAGCCTTGTCTTACAGCCGTGTTCCCACATTGAACATTCGTGCACCTCGACATGTTCCACACACACACACCACCTCCTCGTCCCCAACATTGCTGCATTCGCATCCACCATACCGTCCTGTCTTACAGCCATGTTCCCATATTGAACATTCGCGTGCACCTCGCCATGTTCCGCGCCCACTACCTCATGTTCCCACACTGCAGCATCCACTACAGCTCACTATCGCGGGCCTCCGACGATAAAACAGGGAATGCGAACATGGAAACAAGCTCAGTCTTGTCCTACAGCCACATCACTTTCACGTCACATTGACCATCCACGTAGCGCACCTTGTCCCTTACATCGCTGCACCCATTGAGTGCGATCATATGCCGCTAACTATCGTGGACCTGCGAACATGCAACGGGGAAGTGGCGCGAGCGTTTGTAAACAAGGTTGTACGACCCGCCACCTCCCACAACCATACATCATGAACAACTGTGGCGCGCACCAACTAACGGATGTGCTTGACGAATGCGCACGCAGTCCATTCTTCAATTTGGCGGCTCAGCCACGTACACTTCTGCTCAACCTCTACCAACCTTTGATGCCGCCCAAACGCCCCCAAGCAGCAACAAGTGAGAGAGCCAATGACCACCACTGACACGCTGGCAGCCGCAGCGGTCACACCAACAGCAGTCACGGTCATGGCAGGAACGACGTCGTCGTCGTCGCAGCCGGCGGCACTGCACACAACGCCCGCGACGCCCAAGCACGAACGCGCCAAGAGCAAGCAGCCGTCGGACGACTACGTCTCGCCGCTCAAAAGCTCAAGATGTCGATGCAGCAGCACAAGCGCAACGTCATCGACACCATCGACGGTACGTTGGCTAGCAACTGTTCTAATTCTCGTGGCATTAACAATCTTTCTGATGTGACTTGAGATTTGCGAGAGTT
The DNA here is from genome assembly GCA_012656105.1 of Phytophthora syringae. Lineage (NCBI taxonomy): Eukaryota > Oomycota > Peronosporomycetes > Peronosporales > Peronosporaceae > Phytophthora > Phytophthora syringae. The sequence continues at coordinate 30,811 of JAAKBD010000196.1, read as the reverse complement.
CATAAAGAACAACGATGTGACTGACACGGAGATCCGCGGGTCGATCCGGATCCAGGCACGCCTACTGTTTGCAGAAAATGAGTACATCCATGGTCTGCGCTTCCTCCGTATCTTTCTTGGCGAACAGAGGACGCCTGAGCCGCTGCATGAGCAGCAAACGGTACGATTGTGCGGCTATGGCCAACACGAGCACCTTCGGCATACACAATCACTTATTGATTTTTTAACCCCCCGTTACTAAGGCTTGATATAGTAAGCGTGCAAAACTATCTCACAAGATTGTGAAAATTCTCACATGTTTGATATCAAGCATGTGGGAATGGGCAGAAACCGGTCAATTGAGACGAATTGGTCCGCAGTGCACAGGGCTTGGGGTACCAACCGTCAAAAGAAAGTACGATGTACCCACTCTCTGACATGGCCAGTGCGTACCTTTCCCACTGTGATTTAGTGGCTGACAGCCTTCATTCCTGAAATAGTCACGTGGGGCCTACATGCCGTCTCGCCGTGTACCAGACGTTAGGAAGAGGCTTTCACGTGCCGCCTGGAAGGAAGGGATATGGCCAAGTGACAGCGACTCGTCCGGGGTACCACGGTTTCATCAACTGCACAAAGAATACTTCGGCGAGGAGGAGAAGGATAGCGTGGTACGCGAAGGAGGTTTGAAGAAACCGCTGCGAAAGCTAAGACAGAAGAAGACAACGAAGACGAAGACCACGAAGATGCTGCGGAGGAGCTACGAAACGACGACGCTGAGTACGTGGTCGAAGCTAACGAAATTCGAAGAGGTGCGTGCGGCACTGCGAGGACTGCACTATCGTATATGGGCACCAAGCGGTAAGTGACACGTTTCTACTGTTCGCGGTGCAGCAAGGGCTACAAACGGTAAGTGCATCATGCTTCATATTCTACATGCTAATGGTGCACTAAGCCTTGATATCGTGCTACTGTGTGTGCTGTGCAATAAGGTGCTTCGAGATCACAATCCTCAACAACGTCGTGACCTGCTGCGAAATTTGATACCAGCTCTGACGCAACAGGGCCGAGCGCCCGATGTCATGTTCAGGTTGCGGCATTCAGATGAGAGCTCCTAAACAAAGCAAGCGGATGGTGGGAAAGACGAAAGCGGCGATGGAGATGAAGTCGAAGTGGAGCCTGCTACCGTAGCGGACAACGCGGATGTGGCCTCCGCTGATGGCGACGAAGAGCCCGCTAGGAAGGAGGAGATGAAGCTGACGGTGCAGAAGACCAGCCAGACCGCGCTGGTGGCGATGAATTGGGTGCTTCAGAAGAGAAGGATGAAGAGCACTGTGGCGGTGGAGATGAAGTGGACGCGGCAGAAGAGATGGACGGAGATCCCCCTGCACTGGTGGCGGGGATGAACATGCTGCTAGAGAATGAGAAGGAGCCAGTGATGCTGATGTTTCGTAGGAACAGAAGCAGGGTAGTTACATGAGTAATCGATCAGCACTGTGCATTTCATGTTTTTGCTTGTCAGACGCACTACACAATACACATTTGCAGTCGTTTTGCACACGTCCAGCGACGAATAAGAGTCGCTCCCGATAAAAGGGCCAAAACGATATCCCCGATATCAAGCCTAGCGTCCACGGATTTCGTGAATGACGCTTGATAAGCAGCATGTGGTCACATAATCGGCTCGTTCGGGAGGCTTTGCACCGATATACGGTTATTGTTCCTTTTTGGTTCATACAAATGTTAAGTGTAGTCTTTTTCTAACATGCTTGATATCAAGCATGTGAAAATAGTCCCTTGCTCCTTCCGTGCATCTTCGATTTGCCTCCGTACCGGGAGGGTTAACGATCACAGGAGTACCAGGTGGCACAGCGCAACGACCCCTACAAGGCCAACCAGTACCTGATCACGCTATCGCTGTACGACATCGCAGCCAACAACCCGAACCTCCCGAAACAGGGCTCGATTATCGCTTTCGTGCCCACCAAGCTGCGCCTCTATCGCGAGTGTTGCCAGGTCGAGTCGAAGATGCACCACATCACGACAGTGACCCCACCCTGATTTCACCCCGTCCGCATTGGCCCACGACTGAACACAAACACCATGCATTCACAGGAACGTCAGTCAGCAATGCTGACTCAGCATGCCAATGTAATCGATCAATGAACATCTACATGTACTTATCATTATCATCCAGGGCGGTCTTCGCCAATTTCCCTTCTGTTCAGGGTTCGAACTGCGATCCCGGACCCCTGTCCGGTAGGCAATTCGTAAGAACTGTCGTTAGGCAGTGTTTTCGGATGTCATCGAGCGACATTCGTGCAACCTTACTGGATACGTGAGCCACATCAATACCAACACGACTGCATACGCAATTGAGCAGGCTCTGATCGACATATCCTGCCAGAGCAGCAGAGCCAGAAAGGCGGAGCCAGAACGGTTCCGGGGCGTGCGCTTTCAAGTGGCGTCGGCGGGGATAATTTGGATGATGACGCGGGACACTGGGGTTGCGTCGGATGCAGCCGCTGACCAAACGAGAAGACAGAGCAACAGCGACAGCGGCGCGCGCCGGATCGGCGGGAGTACCGAGCCCAGCAACCGATACCGTGGATGATGTAGCGGCCGCGGAAGTCGGAGCAAACAACGGCAGCAGTACGTGCGACAGCGCTCTCAAGCGGTGTCGGCGGAGGAGGCCACTAAATAGGATGGTGCCGATGCTGGGATCGACTCGAAGACGCCAGGGACAACATGCGCGGCGACTATGCCGTAGATTTTTTTCACGTTTGGAAGAGGACAGTCAATCATAGTCGCTGCTACAACGACGGTGTGATTTTCCTGGTTCGCTAACGACAGGGACTGAGGAAGTGCATACAATCTTGACACCCCGACACTGTGATGGTCTTTTGCGACGGGAGTGCACTTGGCAGGGTAAATATACTATGATCGAGGTGATGCCTGCATATTCGCCCAAGATCGGCTGTTCGGTCATTCGACGTTGCGCGATTGACACCCGATCTGAGTACCTACATGAGCCAATGTGAAAGACCCCAACCAGACCAAGGTCATGTACATCTACTCAGACAGCAAAGTGCTGGTCGATTCGCTGAACAAGTGGATCTACAAGGGGCGACACAATGGGTGGAATACATTGAGGGGCACTGAGGTGAAGAACCGACATCTTGGAGGAACTGGTGGAAGCTCAAGGCAACCGTGAAGTGTGCTGGTGCCACGCCCATGCCAACAAGCGTGACTGGGAGACGCACTGGAACGTGATCGCAGACTGGGAGGCACGAGATGCCGCGTACGCCAAGTTCGAGAACAACTATTGAATATGTTGTCGTAGGTGGTTGGGAAGTGTTGCTTCTGTCAGTTGTGAATCACAACTTGTGATGCATCCGATTTACGCTTCTGTGAGCACCAAGATACCCCAAGGTAATTGCGTCTCCCATATACTACTAGTACTAACATAGTTGTTGTTGCTCTCGAAATGATACTGGATGTGTCATTATTTACTTCAAATGCCGGCCGGCGTTGGAACAAGCGCGAACAGTTTAAGGTAGTATATACTACTACTGTAGTAGTTCCGATGATATCAGCTAAGCTTAATAACACTAGTAGTAGGAAGGCATGAGTGTGCAAGTTGGGGTCATCTTCATCGTCTTTGTGGCGTCTGGTGCTGGAACGTTGGTTCTTCTCTTCTCGGAAAAGATCCTGCGCTGCAACGCCAACGCGATCATTAACAGTACCTCCAAATAACAACTTTACGAAAGTAGCCTAAATGGGAGGAAACACAGCTTTTCATCAACATCGGAACGAGTTCCGAATTTTGAGAGATGTCCAACCTTATAGATTAGTATTCACTGATGTCAACCAGCTAGAGCAATTGCAGCAAAAGCATTAGCAAAGGTGTAGTGTCTGCGTGAAATACACGTCTTGACGCCATTTAGGGGCCGAGATACCCTAACCCTGTTCGTCGTCCGTCACACTCCACGGTTAATTACCTTCGAGCAGCGGTCGGTCTCCACTCCGAGTTGCTGTCCTTCGAGTCCAAGTGACTCAGTCTGCTGGTGAGGGAGCGTCACCACGCGTGGACGTCGAACTTGTTCTGGACATTCCAAGTCGGTGCTGCTGTCGTGCTCCATGCCGTCCACTCCCGTGAAGAGCCTTCACTGCCGTTGTTGCTTGTAGGTGAAGGACGTCATCTGCTTGGGCGCGATCTTCACCGTCTCCACATACATAACCACCTCTTTGTGTGGGTCCTGTGCATCTTGCAGATGATATTGGTGCACAATGGTAAGCTATGTACTTTACTCATTTCAGTTCGGACTTTGAGACTCGAATGAAATACGCCTTGACGTGCTCCAGGTGTTGATCTCGAAGCTCCATTCAAGTGACCGATCTGAGTGTCGAAAGGCAATGTACGGATCCAATTCAGGATTACGCTGGACAAATCGGCGGAGCCATTTTTGATTTGGAAAGTCGTTGGGAATTTTTTGTCAGCGTTGCGGAGAGCAGCTTGGCGTACTAGCCTTCGAATGTCGAAAAGAGACAACCTCCCCTGAAATAGATTTACTTGGTGCAGAGCTAGCCTGCAAACTCCCCCTCGTCTTTCCGGTTAGATAGCTGCTTGGGCCCCATCTATTTCCCCGAACGGAGACAATTCCCTTTAAGCGCCGCCGGAGTGAAGACGTCGTAGTCCCATGTTCGCACGCTTCGTGTCTTCTGCCCGACGTCTTGCAGAGCGACAGTCCAAGTGGCTTCCGTGATGTCTCCCATTTTGCTGTGCAGTGTGGATCCGAGATATGTCCGCTAGGTATAGTTGGTGTGGCACAGTTGTTCACAATATGTCCGTTAGGTAGAGTTGGTGTGGCACTGTTGTTCATAATATGTCCGTTAGGTAGAGTTTGTGTGGCATAGAACCCTCAGAGCGGCGGTTACTGTAGAGCATATGTGCATCCGGACGTTTTGTACAAGCGGACACCCTTATTAGCCAATCAAATCAATGTAGCCAAGTTATAAAACCTTGACTGTTGACCATTTGTTCAAACGGACACACCTATTTTTGCACAAGACAACATGACCAGATTAGGATAAAACCGCTGCTCGAACCAAACCTTCCCTCGCGTTCAGCAGACGTCAAGATGGCACGAGGCCGCAAGCGCGCACCAGGCAGCGAAGGGCGCCACTCGCCCGGGTATAGCAGGAATTGTGAGCCTTTCTTTAAGAAACTCGAGATAAAAAATTTCCTGAAAGAAGCCGGCATGCCAGCAACGCTTGACAAGTACTACAAAGACGAAACTTGAGCTTGGTGTTGACAAAGTCTTTAATGCTGACCAAAGTGGCATCTGCTTTGAGTATCTCAAGCAAACTGTCAACAAACGGGGAGAGAAAACGGTGTGGGTGCGCTGTGGAGGGAAGGACAAGGAGCGCTTTACTGGTATGTTTCTCGCTGACTCCACGGGCAACCAGTACGACCCTTTTACGTTGTGAAAACGAACCCATCTAAGATACCTGGAAAAGCTGCGTACAATCATGTGGCTCAGCACGGCTTTGGAAATGCACTCTGGTGACAGATGAAGACTCTTCAAACTTTGCTGGGCGTGCAAATTTACGGCAACATTTCTGCTTGGTGAAATACGGAGCTGTTAGTCGCATTTCTTGACTATCATTTTGCTGACAGAGAAGAGGCAGAGCCCGTTCTCTTTCTTTGGGATGATTTTTCTGCCCATTGGACGGACGAGGTTGAGCAGCATGCTCTAGATCTCAATGTCCACCTCATGAAAGTTCCACCGGGCTTGACATCGGTGTGCCAGCCCGCGGATATGTCTTGGTTTCGTCCGCTGAAGCAGCGGCTTAGAAAGGGTGGGTGGAGTATCTTACGAAACAGCTGAGAGATTACCGCGAAAGAGGCACGGACGCAAGATTTGAACTTTGCCGCCGTCGCGAAACGAAGCACTTACGTGGGCCACAACGGCGTGGGGTGCACTTGGCAGCAAGGTGATCCGCAGCGGATTTACTCGCAGTGACCAGCAGGTCGACCACAACGAGCAAGAAAACGAGATAGCTGAGCAGCTTGAGACCTTGCATGCGATTGAGGAGACCGTCGACGACTCCGACGACGTCGTCGAACAGTTGACAGCTGGGGAGCAGTAACGCACCGGAAAGTAGATTTGCATTTTGTATACAAGCAAAAATGATGCATTTGATTTGATCAAGGTTTTTTCGGTTGTATGGAATTCTGGTGTGTCCGGATGCACATATGCTCTACAGTAATTGTATGGAGTTGTATGGAACTGTATCCGACGGCGTAGCACAACGGATATAGCAGATCTTGTGGCTTTGTAGGGCTCATATTTTTTGTTGTTGTCAATCTGACCATATAAACGAAATTTGGTGTCCATTTCATCATTGTCTCATGTTTGGTACTACCCCTTCGTGTAAAGTTGTTATTTGGAGGTACTGTTAAGGAAGACAGACGCTACAATATTTTACCTACACTGTTTCCGTGAATGAGTTATCTCAGCCCAAGCATACTGTACCCTCGCTTAACGCTATCACTTCCTTGTCACCCCTAGGCAAAATCTGAATTCTCCTTCGAACTGCGCCTCCCCGGGTCCACAAACCCGGGTCTCAGAATAGTTAGTACTATCAGACAACTAATTTCAAGGAAGGATTCGGCGGAGTTGGCAACTGCTCAGCGTGAAGATCGTAAGAGTTCTCCCACTCAATTTCCAGCTCAACCCGATGAAGTGCGCTCAGGTAGGCTGTTGCTTCGAGTCGTTGACGGCGACATCTCCCTGTTGTGTCTGCAGTGCATCACATATGCAGTAACGAGCGCTATACGATGGCGGATTTATCGAAAAGGTTTGCCTCGTAAATAAGCCTTCAACTTGATCTCTACTGACTCTGCACCTACACAGGTGTTGTAGCGCCACGTGTGTGGACACATTCCTCGGCAACACTTCCAATCTCAGGAACTAACACCTTGCAGCATATCAGGCGTCTCAACTTCAAGCTAAGCATCACATATCAACCTTGCGCAGACCGAGCTAGGAGATGAACCCACGTCACCATGCACGATTCCGGCTTCTGTAGCCCATCGTCTGGACTGTAATCCACGAGTTGGATGCACCCGTCAAACTTCGCAGCAAACTATATATACACGCACATTTGTCTAGTCTGTGCAGAGAAAAATCGTGGAAGCAATGTCTTTGCAGGGCGGCACACGCGTCGAACGCCAAGTCGCTCATGGTGCACAACCACAGGGACCACGAGATAGCCGTCAAGGAGATAAAACATTGCAAGAAAAATCTAAAAAAATCATGTTATATAGTGAAGCAGCAACATATTCGGTTTTAGTACCGAAATAGTGCGATATTAGTCTTAGTACTAAGCCGCTCTCCATGGATAGTAGTCATAAACTAAAATATTGAAAATGAGTTGCGCCTATTTAGTCTTAGTACTAACAGGTCGGCGGACCCACTACTATCGAACCCTGTTGACGAGGAATACATGCGACATGTACTCGTTTCGCGCCTTTGGATTCGTCAAAATGCGCGGTAAATGTTCTGATTGGTGGAATGGGCGCTTAGCTGGGCGGGGGAAAAGCACATGGCTACATCTTCAAAACATGGCGGCGCTTCAAGATCCAGGTAAGGACTCGCGTTATATGGCTTTGTGTGTGCTTTTTCTCGCACTTGCTACTGCACTGCAACGTATCTGACTACTTTATGCAGCTCCAGAGGCGCTGGGTCGTATCCAGTCGCTGCAGAAACTCTGTCTCAAGGCAGTCGGACGCCAGTTGAAGCACTTTTGCAAGTACGAAAAGGCTCGTAAAAGCTGTAAACGGCAGTGCAATCTCACCTTGACAATTGTGTTTTATGATATTTCATTGGTACAGTCTGCGGCTGCATCCGGCGGTGGCTCAGACGCTCTCGGATGCAGAAAAACAGCTCATTTACAAGTACGATCTGTCCCGATTGGATGTGTTCGAGTCGCAGAAGTTCCTGCAGACGATCGATACATGGTGTTGTAAGGTGGAGAGAAACAGGCACGAACAACGAAAGATAAAGATGTTTGGTTGATGAGTTAATGCTTGTCGGTGTTGCTGTAGTCGAGTTAACCCTTTGACGCCGAATCGCGTTGATCGGGCCATGAAGAGCTTCCTCCGCTATGTTCTCTTGCCGACTACGGATAATCGGCTTGACGAACGGCTCAGTGAACTTGCAATAGTAGGTGTGGAGAAATACGTGAACATAAATGTTTGGTGCTCACTATGCTATTGTGTAAAGACTCTAGGTTATACTGTCCCGCCAGAAGTGAAACTGCGAGAAGCAGCGCCATCGGGAAAGCGTCGGAAGAAGTGGTTTGCTGGGGAATGCACTGGAAACCTTGAAGTCGATGTTGAGCCAGACAAAAACTGCAATCGTTTTCAACGTCTTCAGAGATTGTCTCGAACCGCCTGCCACTCGCTAGTGTTGGCTGCGGGATGATTGCGGTACGTTGTCAGAATATGTTCGAGGCTTTTGGCACTGACAATTGGCGTATGTGCTCATGCAGAGCATGCTCCAGAAGTCTTCGTCACTTGTGAAGCTGCGTCTAAGCAATTGTCAAATCACTGATGCTGGGGCGATTCTCCTCGCGAGCGGAATAAGGGTATGCTTTTTTGTATTTGGCAATTCTACAAACTGGGTTGTGATTCTGACTAACTTGCTTTCGCACGTGTAGCGTTCTGTAGCACTTGAACTGCTCGATCTCAGTAACGATGAACCTGTCTACCGCCAGAAGGAAGCCATGGATAACAAGATTGGCAACAACGGTGTTCATGCTCTAGCAGTCGCTCTGGAGCAAAATCGAACCGTCAGACACGCTGATTTAAGCGGGAACCCAGTTGGGTCCCGAGGTGGGTTTGCTTTGGCTACAATGCTGGGAAAGAATGAAAGTCTCCAGCGACTATACCTGGATCGGTAAACCTACAATTTGACGAGGATTCGCTCCTCGTTGACATAATTTTACTTTTGCTAACATGCTCACGGTGTTCTTTACCCAGAACACAAGTTCAAAACAGCGCCGAACCCCTTATCGATGCATTTGATCGATCCAAGGCGTAAGTTATGCTCTGTATTTTGTTGAAGTGGCACGCTGAACAAGTAAGGCTGACGAAATGCTTTACTGTGCTTGAATGTGTAGTCTCCAACAGCTCAGCATGCTTTGGTGCGCTCTTCGCACGGGTGTTGGAGCTAAGCTGGCTTCTATTCAAGCGAGCAAACCCGTGTCATAAAGCTAACTACCACACCGCTAGCAGTTCACAACACTTGTGTGAACATCAAGAAGAGGTTTATAACATTTCGTACAGCACTAAACACTCAAAATGTAACAGATCGGTCTCTGCAAGTACAACCCCTGCAAGTAGAAGCGAACTAGGGGATGAGACGAATTGTTGGGGGTGGTGGACGTTGACCATGTACGCATCGGCGTGGCGGATTTTAGCTTCGCGGCTCGACACCAACGCGCGAAGACGCTTGTTTTCAGCCTGGGACTTTGCAAGTTCGTAGGTTTCGCGTGCTGCTTGCTCGCGGGTCTGTGTGGACACCGCGTGGTTCTTCCGCATGACATTCAGACGTTTCTCAAGTACCAAAGACTCCTCTCGGAGAAATGCCACCTCTCTGTATTCAAGAACGAAAACGAAGTTAGTGTCTTTGATTCAGGAGAATCCAAACAATGGTAGCATCAAGACGTACCTTCGAGCGGCGTACGTGCACTTTTTAGAGCTTTTCTTGCCGAGCTTCTTGATCGGCTCCGAAACACTTCGGACCATGGTCGGCATCTTGAGAGCTTCTGGTGCCAGGAGGTTCATGAGGTCCTGCACTTCCCGCCTGGAGAAGCCAGGGTTAAACGCTTCCACTGCCGTTGGTGTCGACGTCGGGTTTATTGGTGTAAAGTCTTCAAAGACTTTCTTGGTGCAAGCTTCGACTTCCATTGGGCGAGTGTCGAGGTCATCCGCAACGATTAGGCTCAGGAGCTCCGAGTCAATCGGCTCTAGCTCGTCAATGTCGCGAGCGGCGAATACTGGGAGGGGTTCCAGTGACATGGCAGTCTATGTGAGGAGTGATCAACGTGCGAGTGCACGAGGAAGTTGACAAGTGAGGACTTGTGCTGACGTACACGAGACCTGCCTCGACATCCTTTCCAGCCGACATAGTGGCCGCAAGCAGTTATCACCACTTTTTACATTGACGCCGACTCGTGGCCATACGGTGACCGCATACTCGATGCATATCCAATGCCAAGCTTCACTACGCAAGTTCAGTTGAAGTTGCTGGTCTGAACGTCGATGGAATAGAGGAGACTGAACCACATGACACGAGACCACCTGGTCCCACAGCCACTCCGTCTTTTTCCTGGCATCTTCTCGCTTCAGAGTCTCGGTGAACCTCGTTGCGACCTTTGCGGCCACTTCCAGCTGGCCAAGAGCGGAAAATAAGGCGCTCCAGACGACGAGTCGAACTCGCTATAATAATAGCAAGGGCGGAACGGATTTTCTTACCGGGATCAAGTCGGTTCGAACACCTGAAGATGCCAAGCGGGACTCGTACGTCCGATCGTGCGTTGATACAGGCGTCCGTCATAAGCAATCGGTCGCCCTGTTTCAGCATTCATCGTGACGGCGCAACGCTACGACCGACCAAACTGTGGTGACAACAGACACAGGCGTGCGTAGCGGAGACTTTTTCGAGTGGTGGGTGTTGCCGAAAGCTCCAGTTCCCCTCTGCCAGCTCCAATCCAGCCGAGCCACACGCCCACCGCCGACGCTCCTTGCGAATAATTCGCAGTGGATTCACGCTGCCGTCAAAACCCATTCGGCGTTGAAGTAGTAAACAAACTCCTTTGCATCACACCTGCATCAGTGTGTGCCAAAGTAGCTTATAATACCGTTCTACCGTAGTTACCTTCCACTAGACAACAGTAGTTGCCTTTTTTCACTTGCATAAAGTATGGCTACAGTTGCTCAAGTTGTCAGTTTCAAACGAGTGACGTACAAAAGTGACTACTACGTAGTAAAAGAGTTTTAAACTTGATAATGTCCGAGTCGGATGGAGACGAGAATGTGACGGTGGCTCCGCTGGAGAAGGCCGTGTTCCTCACATGGAGCGAGTTCCACGAGTACCTGGCCGAGTACCAGCAGCGGACGCACCAGATTTACTCCGTGCGCACGGCGACGTCCGCAGCCACGCGGAACATGCGAATCACCGAGAGGTTCTCGAGGCGAGGGAGGCGGTGCCGCCTGGGGAGTTTCTGCCGGAGGAAATAGGTGCATACAGTAAACGACTGGTGTGCACCCGCCATGGACGTCCACGGCCGTCGAAATCCGCGGGCTGAGGGCGACACAGTCGAGAGCGATCAACTGTCCCGCACAAGTAGGTGTATAAAACTGTTTTTTTTCTAGTGTTATGGTGATTTTTATGTTTTTTTAAAATGTTTTTTTATCTTTTGTGTAGATCACGTTGGTGCTGAAGAAGGAGCTGCCGAGTGGCAGTACTTTGTGCGTGTGAGTTCCCACACGACGAGACACAATCATTCTCTCTCGGACGGACAGTATCGTCGACACCCGATGATCCGTAAAATTACGGACCCGACGGTGCTGAGAACGATGCACACGCTACAAGAGGCGGAAGTGGAGCCGGCCAAGATCCTCAAGTATGTGCGCGAGCACACGGACAAGGAGGTCGTGCTGAGAGATGTGCACAATTTGTTGGCGTCCATCCGAAGAAAACCTCCCTGTCTTCTGAAGCTGTTGCTGCACCCCTGCAGCTACTGCAGCAACTCCTTCTATTGAAGCTGCACCTCCGAGTGCTTGTGCAGCGACGCCTTTTACTGAAGCTTTTGATGCACCTCCGGCAGCTACTCCAGCAACTCCTTCTATTGAAGCTGCACCTCCGACTGCTAGTGCAGCGACACCTTTTACTGAAGTTGTTGCTGCACCTCCGGCAGCTACTGCACCGACATCTTTTACTGAAGTTGTTGCTGCACCTACTGTACCGACATCTTTTACTATCCGCTCTGCTGCTCGACGACCATCGACGGTGCCACGTGAACCACAGCCACATTTTTCTGAAGAGGCACCTCGTCCTCCTCCTTTGCCAGCAGCCCCGGCACGACAGGAGCCCACGCAGTACGGCAAGTTTTTGGCTACGTTTAATGTCTGCAAGGAAATTGCCGAGTTGATGGCCGAGATGGACTCGAACCGGTTTGCGCGCTGCTACGCTGAGCTTGGCAATTTTTTGCGGATTGCGGAGAGCGGCCGTGTGCCCATTGTCACTACTCGGGAAGCTGTGCAGCAAATGCAGAACAATGTTTTGACGGGGATTCCAAGTACTCCAATGCCTCAACCAGAGCAGGTATTCCGACCCGGTGGACCCAACACTGCTAGTGAACACAAGTCGACAGCCTCCTCATTCCTAAACTGATTAATGCATTGGCATTATTCATTAATTGTTTATGGTGCGCAATGCTGTTGCTGCTCTTCGCGCTTTTAGTTGACGTACCATAGGTCCCCGACGCTAAAGCCATCGGGCAGACTCTCGATAGCAAGTCCGAGCTCCTTGGAGAAAGTGGCCGGTCGGTCTTGGTTCTTGTTCACGGCCGCATAGTAGGCTGCAAAAGCGTCCATGGAGCTGGCATAGTCTTCCTCGATCTCCACATCGTCCATCTTGCGAGGTTGTTTGAGCTGCTCCAGAGGCTCTGGCTTCTCCTCGATCTCGAACTCCACGCCGTAGATGGGGTTGGTCGAGAAAACGCTGTGTAAACTCTGCATCTCCTTGAAAAGCTCGTGAAGTCGCTCCTCCGGGTCCACTCGAAAGCCCAAAATGTAGCCACCACTAGCCGCCGAAGTCTCGACCACGAGCGCTGGTCCGAACTTGGACCCACGGATCCGAGCCGAGTTGATCTGCATGTACGGGATGCTGACGTTGAAGTTCTCGGCCAAGTTTGCATGCCACACGATGCGAACGTTCGTCACGAAAAAGGTGCCGAGGTTTCCTTGGTCCGACGACAAGTTCCACACCCCGTTCAGCCTCGTGTACACTTGTTCATGAGGCAGCAACGTCAGTTCCTTCTCTTTGATGATGGCACCTCGAAGCTTCAGCTCTCGGTAGAGTTTCGTGGTCTCGTAGGAGCGAAACACGGCTTGGATGGTCGTGAAGAGTCTGGGACTGGCCTTGACGAGGCTCGTGAAGATGAACTCGAAGCGGCTATTGGCGTACTTGGTCATGACGTACAGCGCTTGCGTGCTGCCCCGAAGTTTCGACGTGGCCGTGCGGATCTTGAGGCTCTGGATGCAGCTGTAGCCGATGCTCAAGTTGGTTCGCACGGACTTGTGCGAGGCCCAGAGAAGTCTCAAGTTGGTGATCTCCAGCGACCCACGGTCTCCGTTGTTGCCCTTCGTGTCCTCGACCGAGTTGATGGCATCGATCAAAGTTTCGCCCTTGCGGAGGTGTGGCCACCGCCGAGATATCGAAACGAATCTCGCGGTCCTGCCAAGTCACCGACTCGGGTGCTGCTCGGATCTCCGTCGCCATTGCCTCGACCTGCTTACTTGGGTGTTATAGTGATCTTGTCGGCTGAGAAGACGGTCTCAAAACGGCCGCGTCCGCTCGAAAGGTGTTGAACACTCGGATAAATACCACAAAGCCAAATGAATCTCACTCTTATCTGTTTACCCGTTCGTGGAGGTGGTCGGTGCTAAACTGCTGTAATCGCAACGTTCATCGTAGTCCACCTCTAAGACCTGCAACTCTGTCTACGCTAGCAGACGCTCCACTGTCTGCTGCAACAGCGTGCAGAAAGCCTTCTGCTCCAGCTTGAGACAGACCTTTGTGGTGCCCGAGTTATCGAAGGTGAACTCGAACAGCGCCACGACACTCGTCATGGTCTTGACGGAGAAGTAGGCGATCTCCTTGCCGTCGATAGGACGCTTGGCCACGTAGAAAACGTTGTTGCGACCGAGTCGCTCGGACACGGCGTCGACGCCACGGCCACCTGTAGCCAGCGTGAAGTAGTGCTCGTTGGCCTCGCTGATCCCTTGCCACATGTTGATGAACTCCGTCTTATCCATGCCGCCGGCCTCGGTGAAGACCGCCGACATATCCAGATCCGACTGGAAGTACACCACTTCTCCGCTCGTGTTGTTCTTGATGGCAACCTGCAGGCCGAGATTCGGTGCCACGGCAGCGTTCACGAACTGCGGGCTCACGCCCATAGGTACAACCTGGTTCACCGTTTGGCCTTGGGTCAGCGGCTGCGGGAACGAGACCGTAGCTTGCATTGGAACGACACCAAACGTGCTCTTGTTGAACTGAATGCTCACGCCCGCGATCGGAGTAGGAGACTGGTTCTCAAAGTCAACATCCAGCACGAAGTTTCCACTGCGTCGTGTGAACGCGCCCGTCATTTGCAAGCCCTTGCCTTGCTGTGCGCTCATCAGCACCTTCTTCTGAACAGCGGAGACGCCACCGCCAAGAGCCACAGGAGCAGGTGGGGGAGCCGGGGCACCGAAAATGTCGACCAAGCTGGCGCTGGCCGACGCGGCCGCAGGGGCAGGAGCAGTCGGAGGTGGGCCTCAAGGACATGTCACCCATGTCGAGCAAGTCCACAGCTCCACCAGCTTGCTGGCCACCGGAGCCATCCTCCTGCTGCTCCGACGAGCCTTCATCTTCATCCTCACCGCTGTGGTCATCGTCCTGGCGCTGCTCGCGCAGCCCGAAACCGTCGAGCGCACCACGAAGGCGCTAGGCACCTTGTGATACACGCTAGCGAGTGTCGAAATCTTGCCAATCAGCTCGTCCAGAACCGTCGGCTCCAGCGCAAACGTGTCGTCGTTAATAACCGGCTTCTCGGCCAGCACGACGGCGTGGGCGGCCTCCGGGTTAGCCGAAAGCAGACGCCAGTACACGTATCCGCGGTCACGCAGATCGGGGTTGTCCGACTCCTCTGTGGCTTTGTGCAGCACTTTCTGGACCATCTCCTGCGTCTCGTTGGGGCGCTTCAGGAAAAGTTTCACAGTAGCGGTCAGAAGCTGAAGCTGCACATGGGCAGTCTCGTCGTCGAATGAGTCCATGAACGACTCGAGTAACTCGTCAGCGTTGTCGATACGCTCAGCGTACTCGCCGATGATCCAGATCATCGACGCCTTGGCCTCCGGCTCATCCAGCGTGTCCAGGTTCTCGCAGAGCGTGGCAATGATGCTCTCGTACTGGTTCGGGTACTTGCGGAAAATGTCCTTGATCACAATGATCGCCTCCTGCACAATGTAGTTGACCTTGGTCTGAATAAGCTCGAGGAGCACATTGATGCACTTCTCGGCCGCACGCTCCAGCTTGACGGCGCAGCGACCAATGGCACGCACCGAGCGGCGCACAAACTCCACATCCACCTCCGTCGCGTACTCCTTGAACTCCAGCAGCACCTGCTCGATGTTGCGTTCCGAGACGAGCCGAATAATGATCTCGAGCTTCTCCATCTTGACATAGATCGGGTCGTTGTACTTGCAGAAGAAGACCTTAATCTCGTTGGCCAAGATGGCCGGGCGCTTCTGCACGATCAGGTTAATGTTCCTCAGCGCCACGTACTGGATCTCGGGCTCGGCCGACAGCAGCGTCACAAGAGGCGGCGCCATCTTGCGCGACAGACTGCGCTCCGTATCGGCGTCGGAAACCTTCTCCAAAAACTTCATAATGACTTTCACCGCCGACAAGACAACGGCCGAGTTGGCGTGTTGCAGTCTCGGGGTCACCCGTTCGATGATCCCCTCGGCTTCACGGGAGTCCGCGGGCGTGTACCCGGCCAAGGCATCCAGCACGAAGACCTGCCCCCACTCATTGCACTCGTTCAGTGCAGCCAGTAGTTTCTGCAGCACCGACTTGGTGATCTTGAAGGACATGGCTCCCCGCTGTTCTCCGAGATCTCGGACAGCGCCGCAATGGCATTGGCCACCACCGTCGGGTTGGAGTCGGAGATCAAGTCCCGTAGCATGTCCAGGAAGCCCTGCTCCTCCACCATCTCCGGGTTGATGTCGTAGAGCTTGGAGACACAGATGGCCGCCGTTTTACGGACGTACGGGTCCTCATCCTGCAGACAGCGACGTAGCGGCTCGCACAGGTACTCGGTGATACGGTCCACCCGGATGCAGCCCATGGTGCGGACCGAGAGCGCTCGGATGAGCGGGTTGGGGTCGGCCGCGTCCTTGACGAACGTGTTGACGGCCAGGATGGTCAGGTCCGGGTTGCTCTTGGCGTAGTTGATGAGGTAGAGGTACACGAGCTTCTTGAGCTGCGTGTCGGCCGTTTGGATGCAGTTGACGACGTCCGTGAAGAGCATGGACACGTCTTTACCCACCGTCATGTTGGCGATCACCTTCTTGACGGCGTCCTTCTTCTTTTCGCGGCTCGGGTTGGCCAGCTCCTGGCGCAGCTCGTGCGTCTCGCCCTTCTTGGTGGTGCTGAAGAACTTGGAGTCGTTGGCGGCGCCCGTCATGCGCTTGGCCAGCGCGGCCATCGTGGGCATCGCCATGGCTGCAGGAAGGGAGATATGACGGCGCTTATGCTCTGCTGACGAGGCGCACGATCTGTAACGGACGCCTATTGGCGGAAAACGAAAATGACGTGGCCGACGTAATGTAGCCATATGGATGAATATATTGGTTTATCGGACCATACTTCAATTTTGTATGGCTTACTCCGGCCAATCAGAGGATAGACGAGCATTTAATCCAATGACATCGGCAATAACTTCCAATTTTAACCAATCATATGACAAAGAGGTAGGCGAGTTATCTAAACCAGTCGATCGGTCCGATCAAAGCGTAAAATATATGTATGCTTAATCAATTGGCAAGTGGTAAACGTATCACTTTCATATTTTGCTTTATCGGACCATTGGGATGGGTTTGGAGGAGCTACGGCATGGAAATACACTACGCACCAAGGCAACTGCTGTTGCAGCGTTTTCCAAGTTCCTAAAAGGCGATGAAGTTGACAAGGAGTATATACGAACATGTATTGAGGAAGATGAGAGCGGTAAGAGTTTTTGTGTGTGTCATGGAAAAGTTTGGGATACATCTTGCATTTGGTGAGGGAAAGAAGGGCAAGTTGCTAGCTCTAATACTGCAATGCAGTACTACCGGCAAGCAAAGATTTGGCTTCCAGAACAATTTCACCAGCACCGAGCGTCGCTCGTAACGCGTCTGCTCAAAATGGGGAAAACACTCGATAACTTTTGTTTGAAACGAGATGGTGGTGGTTTCGTATCGGAAGCACCACCATGCACAAAGACTGACTTGAAAAAATGCAAATGTATTTGTATACGAATGCATGTTCTGCAAGTGATTATCAAGATGCGGTTTTAATCTGTCTCCTTTGGTACTTATTTGGGAGGGTCCATGATCCGGAAACGGAACCTCTCCATCGACGCTGCTGGCGTCTTCTTCCTCCGCCTGGTCCGTGTCAAGACGTCAGAGGAGCAAGGGTTGTCACTGTTTCCAGGCGCTGACTATGCTTCGTGCCCCTTGCTCGCCGTCGCGCTTGCTCTGGACGTCCAAGCCGCGCCATCTCCAGCCCTCATCGACAATGTAACGGGGTTACTCGATCAAGTACGGTTGTGTAAGGTCACCCAATTTGGTGTGACTACACTCTCCCTAAAACAGTACTCAGTACGTGAAAGATAACAAGATATCAGTAGGTGGCTTCACAGCCAATATATATGCATTAGACTAGGCTCGACTATGTTAGATAGTGAGACCTATAGATTTACACCAGGGCGGCTCTGCCGCCGATTGCAATAATACATTCAGTTCACCTTTAACCTTAAGAGTTTCATTGTCTTGTAAAGACTGTTACTTCTTGGAGCCTGTACGCTACTGTCGTACGCTCGTCCCTGTTCTATGTATAAGAACGCTAAGGTAAACTACCTACTTAAGAAACTCGCTGAGTCCGGCTAAGTCTTCCCCTACGCTACAGTCTACGGCAGCCCCTCTGCACTTGGTAGCACTTGTAGTCAATCCTACACCTGAGTGATAACGACTGTCCCTCTGCGAGGATGGAGCAATTCGCCCACTTACCAGGGAGCCAACAAGACGGGCTTAAAAAGCTGATGTCTTTGGTTGGCCCGGAGAGCGTGGCTCATCTTGCTTCGCAAGGCCCCGACGTTGTTAACGCACATCTGGAGGCGTTCTCGAACTACGAGAATGCTCTGTTGGAGCACATGCAACAACGCGTGACTGCGGTCGCTGCTTCTACGACGGCCAGGCCCTCATCGGATGGAGCTCCCATAGCTAAACCGCTCATGGTGAGCGTCAAGACCTTCGAGGACAAGGATGGAGAGAATCTCCTGCTCTGGGTCAGAGAAGATGAGATGGCTATGACGGCCGCCATGCTCAAGACCGAGCAACAGCGCGTGGCGCTGGCTATCTCAAAGATCGGGGGTCGAGCGCGAGAATGGTCACTGACCTGAGGTACGTCTGTGGACGCCGCCTTCCCTCGTGGGATCAGCTTAAGCTGCAACTCTCGCGAGTATTCTCGCCGTCTAACCAGGCATATCGCGTGAGGTCACGCTTCCTTTCTACCCGACAGGGTAAGAAGGAGTTGGTGGACTTCGTCCAAGAGTTGCGTACTCTGATTGCCGGTATGGCAGCGGACCCTCTCCCCGAGGCGGTCGCCGTGAACGTGGCGTTGAACGCCGAGTTCAACTTCAAGTCCGCTCGACTTGGTTGCAGTGCTTCGCACCACAGCTCGTCTGGAGCTTCGAGCTCGTCCAATGGACCTGAACCGATGGATCTCAGCTACGCTGAAGACGAAGAAGCCGAGCTTCAAGATGCTGAGCAGCACATTGGCATGCGCCGATGCTATGTGTGCGGGAGCACGCAGCACCTGCGTCCTGGGTGCCCGCTGCGCAAGCAACGCCACGCTCGTATGAGCCGAGGCCGCGCCTCTGACCGGAAGCCGGTCCCTTGGCAGGGAAACGCCAAGACCCAGTAGGCGCGGGGCGGCCTGCTGGGGAAGAACTCGGTTCTGTTGAACCTCTGAGATGAGGTCAGCAGGGCTTGCCCCGGAGAGCTCCGTGCTCTATAACACGGAACGTGTATGCAAGCCGGGCTTGCTGGTCGTCGAAGCGACCGTGAAGGGCTTTAATAAGCCATGGGTAATCCTTATCGATTCTGGTGCGTCGGGCAATTACGCTCGACGCGCCACAATGGAAGGAAGTCAGCAGTATGCTGAGGCGCAAGTGGCGCGAGTGCGTGACACGGTCACTGTTCGTCTTGCGACGGGGACCCGTGTTACGGTGCCTAAGGTTCCTGTGAACCTGGGCGTGAAGTTTTGGACTTCGATAGCGTTGAACGCTGTCTGGTCCTTGACCTGGGATTCGAGATACGATCTCATCCTAGGCATGGCCTGGCTGGAACGCCATGAGCCATGGATCGATTGGAGGTCTAAGACCTTAGGCGCTACGCGCTTGCCTCTTAGCGGAGCTTTGGCAAGTCATGAACCCACCTCTGCTAGGAAGCAAAAGCGCTATTGGCGCGAGCACTGGACCGAGACGGTCAATGTGCTGGATATTGGAGTGTCCGAGTTAATGAACACTGGCGTCACTGACGCGAGCCCTGAGCACTGCTCTTGAGTTGAACGTGGAGTGGCACGTAAACCGCTGAGCGGCCATCGTTGTGTTAACGAGCTGCCGCTGTCTGCTTCAGAAAGCATTGTCGAGACTCGCGGGGCTGGGCCCTTCCGAAGCGCGTGGGGTGACACGCTATTCGCCGAGCGACGCTCGCTCTGATGAGCAGCATTCGCTGCATGCCAATGATGGCGTGGTCGACGGAACTTCGAGACATCTTGGGCCAAACCCTAGTGATGTGCGTGGAGTGGCACGTAATCCACAGGGTGGCGACTGCGAGTCATGCAGCCCGCTGCCGGATGTCGGTAATGACATCGAGTCTCCTTTGGAGCAACAAGAGGTGAGGGCACCCGAAGACGTGTTTTGTCTTAAGACCCTGGTCTCTCCGAGACGTTCGGTCTCCGCGAGGAGACGGCAGCGACGCCGTATGTCGACTGCGAGACGCAAGGCGTCTGTCCTGATACAGGATGTATCTCGAGTGGAGGATGATAGCGAACAGCTATACACACTCGTTGATGGAGTGACTGGCGAGGCCAATGGTGAGATCACCTTGGAAAATATTCCCACAGTCGATGCTCTGCTAGAGCTGGACGAGATGTCCGTCGCCGAGTTTGGCGAGGCCTTAAAGGCGGGCGATTTAGCCGAAGTGGTCATGATACGACCTGAAGAAGAGTTGAACTCTTCGTCGCTTATGGATGAAGCGGGGTCCTTGAGGACACGAAGAAGATCTTAAGTGATCGTAGTGTATCAACGATCCTGAAGAATCCCTCGGATCCCTTCTATCCTTTAGTAAAGGACTTCCAAGACGTGGTCTCAAATGACCCTACGTCATCTCTACCTCCCGATCGAGGCGTGCGTCAGGAGATTGACCTGGTTCCTGGAACCAAATACTGCGTTACACGACAGTGGTCCTTGCCAAGGGAGCGGTGCGACGTCATTGACGCGTTCTTTAGTGCTCAGCACGCGGCAGGAATGGTGCGAGAGAGCAAGTCTCCTCATTCCACGCCGACATTCTGTGTCAGAAAGACAAATGGGAAGTGGCGTATCGTTCACGCTTTTAATAAGCTCAACGCGGCCACTATCCCGGCGCAGACGCCGATTCCTAGAAAGGATGTTCTGCAGAACAACATGGTTGGCAGTACAATGTACAGTGCTCTCGACTTAGTCGATGATTATTACCAATTGCTCATGCGTACGAGCGACATTCCGCTGACAGCGGTGAGCAATCCGAGCGGTATGCTCTGGGAGTGGCTCGTGATGCCCCAAGGGCTGTCGAACGCGCCTGCGACGTTCAATCGTCTTGTGACGCAACTATTCAGGCCTCTTCGAGCGTTTGCACAAACGTATTTTGATGACATCTTTGTCCATAGTCGTGCGGAGCACGGAAGTCTGACGTGGAGAACCACATCGACCACCTACGAGCGGTGCTCGAGTGCATGCGCACTAACAAACTTTACGCTAATGCGTCTAAGTGTATCTTCGGTGCTGAAAGATTCTCTTCTTGGGATGCTTTATTGGAAAGCGTGGCCTTCGTGCGGATCCCGCCAAGCTCAAGTCCATCGTGGACTGGCCACTTCCTCGCAACCAAAGGATTTGCGGAAGTGGCTTGGCCTTGCCAATTACTTGCACAAGTGCAGCAAGAACTATGCTGAGATGACTCGGCCATTGTCCAATCTCCTTTAGAAGGATGCGGACTGGTGTTGGGACACCGAGCATCAAGATGCATTTGAGGCGGTCAAGGAGAGTCTCCTTCATGCACCGATCCTGGCGTTGCCAGACCCTGAACGTCCGTTCAGCGTTGTCTGTGACGCATCCGACTTTGCCATTGACAGTGCGCTTTTACAAGCTGATGCCGATGGGCACGAACGCGTGATTGCGTTTGAGTCTCGCCAGCTTAAAGCTGCAGAGAAGAACTACCCAGTTCATGACAAGGAGCTACTTGCAATGAAGTATGCCATTGTCAAGTTCAGGGTGCATCTGCTTGGTTCTAAACTGTTTGTGGTCTTTACAGACCATGCGTCGCTACGCACTGCGATTCAATCGCCTCATCTCTCGCAAAGGATGGCCAGATGGCTGTCCTTCGTCGCGGAGTATAACTTCGAGGTGAAGTACAAGCCTGGCAGGCAGAACGATCTGGCAGACGCGTTATCGCATCGCCCAGACTATGAGCTTGCTCATGTCGACTGTGACGACGCTAATCCGCGCTGCGTATGCGCGTGATGAGACGTGTGTAGCTTTGCTACGTGCTCTTGGGAGCAAGGAGTTTGAAGACTCGGACATTAAGTTGTCGGCGCGCCTGCGCGCGAGGTTACATCGATACTCCATCGATGATGGCCTGCTGTACTACAGCACGGATGTTGAGGACACTCCCCGTGTCGTAGTCAGGATCTCAAGTATCGCATCCTCTATAAGGCGCATGATACGCCGCTTCGGTCGTGAAAGACCTACGGCTCGGTGAGCCTGACGTACTGGTGGCCCAAGCTTTATAAGTAGACGAGCACTTACGTGCGCACGTGTGAGACGTGTCAACGGGTGAAGCCTTCACCACATGCGGCTGCGCCGCTGGCAAGTTTGCCTGTACCCTCTGGGTGTTGGGAGACCATGAGTTTGGACTTTGTGTTCGGTCTTCCTAAAGACCAGGATGGGAACACAGGAATCGTGGTCTTTGTAGACCGATTGAGTAAGATGGTACATCTTGCGGAAGTGCCGGACACCATCGATTATGAAGGTACAGCGAAGCTGTTTATCGATCGGTCTTTCGCCAGCATGGCTTACCCGCATCGCTTGTCTCTGACAGAGACCCCGTTTCACGGGCCATTTCTGGTCGTCCGTGTTTACCGTGCTGGGCACGAAGTTGGACATGTCCACGGTGGATCATCCGCAGACCGACGGTCAAACCGAACGCGCGAATCGCGTTGTGGAGGATATCCTCCGGAGCACTTGTGCCGAAAAGCCAAAGCTTTGGAGCACCATGCTCCCACTCGTTGAGTTCGCATTGAATAATGCAGTGCATGCCTCTACAGGCTACACACCGTTCTACGTGAACGGTCTCTCTCACCCACGCGTCCCGTTGACGCTACCACTCCGTGGTTCTGGGCTGGGTGGGGAGGGGAGCTCGATGAGCAACTTGCTGAAGTCAGCCCTACTACTGTTCAGAAACAGGTTGATGATTCCCTATCAACGCGTCTGAATGTCCTTCGACATGTGCGTGACGCAATGGCTGAGAGCCAAGACAAACAGAAGGAATACGCATATGCCAAGGGCAGAAGAAATGAGCAAAGCTTTGAGGTCGGAGACCTGGTTTTATTGAATGCTACAAACCTACCTACACATGCAATGACCGCGGTCTTCAAGACCAAGCTGCGGCCGCGCTTTGTGGGACCTTTCAAGGTTGTGGCCAGGAAGGGCCTGGCGTACACGCTCAACCTCCCCAAGAGGATGCGAACGCATCCTGTGTTTTACGTAGGCTTGCTCAAGCCATACCAGGATGCGTCGCAAGTTAGCTCGGAGGAGCTGGCGCCGAAGGTGGCGGGGCCACCGCGGTGGGCAGAAGACGATACAGAGCGTCTAGCTGCCCCTGCAGCCGAGCCACAGACTCCGCAAGCTTATCAAGCTTCTCCACAGTCGCGGCATGACCTCGCTCAAGAGCCATTAGGCGTTGAACGCCGGACTCGGGGTTCTCAACCCAATGGAGTCGAGTTGAGAAGTCATCGATCAAGGTCACCGACCGGCCGTAGGCCTGCTCCGCCTCGTTCAGAGTTCGGCCGAAGCGATTCACATCGCCTTGCACATCCTGCACCTGCTCAAGAGTTGCGAGCAACTCCGAGCACTGCAGCGGAGGATCATCCTCCATCGGCTCATCAGCCTTCTCCTTTGCTTCGGCCGCCGCCGGCGTTGCTCGATGAGCAGGGAGACCTCCACTTCCATGTGGAAGAGATCTTGAAGCGACGAAGTCGCCAGGGTCATACCCAATATGGAGGAGTTATCCTCACTACGAGAACTCGTGGGAGTTCGAGGGCCCGCTCTGGCAAGATTGCCCAGACGTCGTGAACGCTTTTGATCAGAGTGATCTGATGCGTGCCGCGCACCAGCGACCGCGTCGTCGGTCGCTCCACGCTCCCCGCTCCCGCCAATAGGCCGGGAAGCGAGAGGATCAGCAGCAGCGCCCAAGCGCTGATCCTGAGCTGCAGCAGCAAATGATGCAGAGCTCAATGGAGCATAATGGGATATCTGAGCTTGATATTGCCTTCCAAGCGTACCTTTCGCTCGACCCTTCGCGTACTCGAAGAGTAGTTTGCGCTCGAGACGCACGTCAATCTCAGAGAAGCTGGCTCGAAGCGCCTCCATTGACGATAACTTCCGGCTCCGGTGAGCCCAAGTAGTCATCAGAGTATCATACTCAGACTCCGTCTCCCCAGGCGCCAGCGCCAACACCACAGTGCGTACCATGGGTACCGGCTGCCTGCTCGTTTGAGCTTGAAGACGAATTCGATATTCGTCAATGGTTGAGACCTGTGGTGTCAAGAACCGAGCGCGCAGCGCTTGACGAGTCGCCAACTCCGATGCCGTACGAGCCGCTGGCCCAATGACATGCGATGACAACGGCCGATTCCCGACTTGTTTGATATACTTCTCGGGATCGGTGGTTGTGAACCTATAATCCGAATGCGGATCGAGCACAGGCTGAGCCACAGGGTGGCGGGTCACGGGAGCCTTTGCTCATTGAGCTGCAGCTCTTGGACCTCGTCGAGGGATTAGAGATCGGAGGATCTTCCAGACCGCGCGAGGCGCGCAGCGCGTTGAGACCTTCAACGGCGGCTCGTTCAGCGAACGGATTAGGAGCACGAAGCGCTGGGCGCTCAGCGGTCGCACTCGATGCAGGGGTTCATCCTCGTGGAGTTCCCCGGGTTCCCGACCTCGGACTCTTCATAGTCCACTGAGGTCTCCGTGAGTTCCTCAAAGAGGGCTTGGTTCGCGGTACGCGGCCGCTTGGGCTTTGGAGCCTCGGGAGTGGACATGTCCGCTGGAGGATGCCGGCGCTTGTGCTCGGCGTAGTACTCGTGTACTGAGAGCTTCTCAAACGCGGGAGACAGGATGTCTTCGAGGCCACGGGCCGGTAGTGCACTCGGTGCGGGCGATGTGGGGCGTGAGACTGGGATCAGTCGTTGGTCAAATGACCTGAAGCAGTTGTGAGCCATACAACGGGCCGTCGGCCAGCTCGAGGAGTACTTGGAAAGTTCCGGAGCGCGGAGCTTGATGGAAGGTGACCCCGTCACACGCGTCAGTTGACGCTACCTCAAGTGAGGCGAGTTATCGAGTGTCGACACGTGGTGTCTTCAGTCTGGAGGGGAGAGTGTAACGGGGTTACGCAAAGAGTTACGATTATGTAGGTCACCCTATTTGGTGTGACCACACTCTCCCTAAAACAGTACTCAGTACGTGAAAGTTAACAAGATATCAGTAGGTGGCTTCACAGCCAATAGATATCCATCAGACTAGGCTCGACTATGTTAGATAGTGAGACCTATAGATTTACACCAGGGCGGCTTTGCCGCCGATCGCAATAATACATTCAGTTCACCTTTAACCTTAAGAGTTTCATTGTCTTGTAAATACTGTTACTTCTTGGAGCCTGTACGCTACTATCGTACGCTCGTCCCTGTTCTTTGTATAAGAACGCCAAGGTAAACTACCTGCTTAAGGGACTCGCTAAGTCCGACTAAGTCTTCCTCTACGCTACAGTCTACGACAGCCCCGCTGCTGCAGACAACCTCCCCGACCAAGCTCGATAATCAGCCGTCACGCTGTCTCCCGACGTGCCACTTGTCGAGCTCCTCAATGCACGGCCGGAGGTCACCGGCTTTGTAACCCCGGCTGCGACTCCACGGACTGACACGGCACCGACGATTTACACGCATGTGAACAGAGTGTTTGGGCGTGTCGCACCCGCTGCCGGTGTAGAAGCCGCCCTCACGTCGCATTCCTTTCGGCGTGGCGGTGCTCAACATGCCAATGGTTGCGAGGAAATGACTGCGCGCTGGATTTTCGACCGGGGGCTTGGAACCTGACTACAACAAATAAGAGGTTAATAACATATTCAACACTAGCCAGGAGGACCACAAGATTGCCAAGGTGCTCAGCCGATACAAACCCAAGACCTACGTACCACTCCAAGAGACCTCTCCAGCTTCGATACAAATACGCTCGAATTGATCGAGCGTGATCAGGGCCTCTTGTTCGCCGCCTGCCGCCAGCTCGAGACAGAGAGCGTCAGCATCAGCACGAAAGTCATCGACGTTCTTACCGCGTGTGTTGTCCGCCACTACCCTCTGCTGAAGGACTTGAATCCTAAGAGCCCTGTAGTGAAGCGCATAGAGACCTGTGTCGCTCATGCTCGCTGCTCGTTGTCCGATCTCCTTGCTTGGTCAACTCATCTCGCCAAATCTTCCGTTTACTGTGAAGACATGACGAAAGCCAACGCACCATCCAGCCGAAACAAGCCCGAGCCAAGCTACGAGCAGAAAGTCGTTGATCACCAAGCAGCTGTCATTAACCACCTTATTGAGAACTCCAAGCGACAGGATGCCCGCATGGACATGCTGGAGGCGAAGATGAACGGCGAGCAAGCGGCACCTGCGCGCAAACGACCAAATGAGAACAATGAAACAGGTGAGGTGAGTGAAGAACCGAAGAAGAAGCAACGCAGAGGATCTCCAACGCACCTGCACGCTACATGGTTTACCTGGTACGCACAGGAACCCCGTTGGCAAGTTGGATCACCGAAGCAGAAGCAGTCGAAGTCCAAGCTGCTCGTCGCCTTCATGAAGCGTTTCCTTACAGACGGCTTCGCTCTAGATCCAGCTGCACCCGATTATCGCGATCGAGTCCTCGAGTTGGGGACGAGTGCCGAGGATGCCATACTGATGTACCTCAGAAGCGAACACGGCATCAAATCGCGTGGGTCGAGTGGCGTCCTCAAGCATCTCCAAGGGCTGCACACCGCGGGGGCTCTCAACGCGAAGATCCAGCGCCATCAGAAGCTTCTGCAGACGACGGCAATCCAAGACCCGGCGCCTGGATACACTCAAGATGTACTCGACGTTGTTGGTAAGTAGAAACTCGACGTTATTAGCAAACAGACACACTCAGACCCAATGATGCACCTCGCTCACGTTGCTCAACGATACCACCTCCTAACAGACACACACAAGTTTTTACAAGACATCGTACCGTCCTGGAAGGTTCAATCTATCCAGCACTGCGTACATCTCGCGGCCCAATCCTACCACAATACCTCCACCCCAATGAAGGCCCGGCTCGAACGGGCACCCCAGGGCCGAAGCCCTGAACTCTTCCAGTTGAGCTACATCATTTGAGGGGGTCGGAGGCGCTCTGTGGTCGTGCGGGGGCGCTCTGTGGCGTGATTCGTGGACGTCGGAGCGGTCAGAACATGGGAGATCTGGGCTGTAGCGCTGAAAAGAGAGACTGAAGGCTGAGGCTCTCCGGCGGAGAAAACTGAGTGCGATAGGTGGCACGCTCTTACTGGAAGATATTCGACCAATAGGAGTGCAAAGTGATGAATGGCTATCGGCATCCTAGCAATATCCGGACGGAGTGGTATTATCCGGACAACGGCAAAAGTTTTGTCTCAGTATTGAATTTCCCGGTTCTTGGGCACATGTCTCTCGAGCCCAAATAGCCTGTATTTATAAAACAGCGATTTTCCCATCCCACAGGCCGTTTTAGGCGATTTCCTGCCGCCTATAAACTCGCTCTTTGACCATCAGACTGACATCCCCTAAACACAGTGCTCGTAAGTTAGTGTCGGTCAAAAGTCTTGTCATTTGCTAATCCTCTCTGATAAATGTATGTACGGTACACGAGTCCGATAAGGCCCTCAGGTCCGATAAATTTTGGTATGGACTGGGAGTTTTTTTGTCAAGTTGGAAATTCCAAGTGTGATGCGTTATTGAGGGGTTATCTTCTTAGGACTAGGTGCTGTTTTACTTGGGACGAGAACGGCGTCACCCTCTACTGGCATCTTGGCGTCGATAGCACCCTTTTAAAATGGACCTAAAAATGAGTGAGATGAAGCCTCCAGCTCAAAATACAACTAAACGAATTCGAAGGATGGAGCCACCAGCGCTGCAGGTAAGACTCGATGAGAGTGCCATTTCTACGCTAGATCGCTGTCGAGAAGTAAGACCTGCAAACACAATTCGAGCGTATAAACCTAAGCAGCGAGAGTTCAGAGCATGGTGCGAGCGCAAAGGATTCCACGAAACTTCACGGTACCCAGTCACAGTTTCAAAGATCCATCTGTTTCTACAAGAAGAAGTCGTCGATAGAGAAGTTCGCGTCAAGAATGCGACGCGCAAAGTTGGTGTTGCAACTGTGAAAATGAATGTGAACGCAATTTCTGACATGTGCAGCGACCAGCAAAGCCGAGGTGCAAACTCACACCGCACCCGAGAAACAACCTCATCAAGGTTTTCTTATCTCGCTAAGCGCGAGAAGCACACTAAAACAAGAGGAGGTATGTAGATCGAGATGTCGGATCTTTGGTGGATGGGCACTGTACAACTGACGACTTGGTGTGCCATCTCTCGTTTTTATATGCACCTCAACTCTGGGGTGATCAACGCAAAAGATTGAGCCACTTCCTCTGTCATGCATTTTTACTCCGAGGGGATTCTGCTCGCAGCCTGGAACTAACAGATTTGCTCAGCGTTGTCCTTGAGAACGAAGGATATTCTGACTTTCGGGCGCTGGTGATGGTAATGGAGCAAGGACAGACGAACAAGTACGGCCGCCGTGAGTTTGGATCTTGCATTCGACACCGCACTGTAGAGGTTTGTCCAGTCGGAGCACTCGGATTGTATTTACTTTTCAGATGGAGCATTTAAAACGAAGCAATTCCTAATTTCCTGGAGCCTGAGCAATGGTAGCACATCAAAGTACTCAAGGCTGGCAAAGGTAAAGCTTCGAATACTGCTTTGACCTATCAAGCTGATTACGATGCAACCGTGAAGCGTTTACTGCGCTTGGTATGCATTCAAAGGCAAAGACTCATGCTGCTCGTGGTTCCGGCTCCAGAATGGCTGAACTAGCTGGTGCATCAGAGTCACAGATCAGAAGGTTAGGACGATGGAAAGCCGGTGCCATGAAGGGATGCTATTTGACGGCTTTACCTCGCGATGCGATGCGTTCGGTTGCTGGATTTTCACCTGAACGGCGCTCATTGTTTCCATTCGTTGAAACCATATGGCAGCATACATGAAACAGTCATCACCACACGTAGCAACAGGTGGCTTTTTGAATCTGCTGACTTACCTTCGAGTCGTTCTTCTTCAAGATGCAGTGCTGCTGAGGCATCTGCATCCTGCTCACAAACTTTGGTCTCATCCTCTCTTCAGTACTGGTGCATTCGGCAAATTCGCCCGGGAGCTAACGACCAAAATGCTCGTGAAAAATCTCCACAAAAATGCGTCTTCATGATGTTATTCCCGACTTAATGGATCACCTGAACAAACATCATGAACAAGGATTAGCACATATGGATGACAAGCTCGGTGAGATTGCTGACAACCTTCACAATTTAAAGGAAATAACCCTCAGCTTACCTTCGGCGCTGCCGCTGAACGCTTGTGCGTTAATTGGGAAGGGGGTGCTGGTAAAACCAACTCTGCATTTCAACCGGCTGGCACTCGGTCCTTGCTTCCGTCAACCTACAAAATGATGCGGTCATTAAAACGGTGCACCAAGTCTGGCAGGAGTGGACGCTAGACATTCACGGTGGTCCAGCTGTAAAAGACCTGGAGGAGCAATACAGCGCGAGCTGGCGCAACACAGCAGCTGAAAAACGTCTTTTTCCCGTCAGAAACGTATCATTGATGGTGTAGTTGCTATAGCACAACAACAGAATGTCAACCACGAACAAGCCGTGTGCATTCTCGAAGCAAAGCGTACGCAAGAAAAACTCACTCTTAACGGCTTGAGTAAACAATTTAGTCGACGTGCGTAGCCTGAAAACAATAGTAGGTAAATCACGGTTAAAAAAATAAATACATCTCATCGCATTGAATATTCACTTCTCCGTTGCTATTGGCCTTACCTAGGAACAGCTTTGCATCCGATTCAGCCTGCAGCTACCACGGTCGTCCGCCTCACAATGGGCTACGTGCCACTTTCGGGTCCAGCTTAGAGCAAAACCGGCTCCTTCAACCCGTCAATAAGCTACTCGATGGACAGCGAGGCGTCCTACATGGACACTCCTAGCACCACGGCCACCCTCGACATGATCCTCAGCTTCTTGATGGGCAGCGCGTCCACCTCGTCCACCGGTCTGAGCAGCTGCTTGAGGGCAGCGCACCCTCCATCTAGACCAGCCTACCAGGACGGACACGTCGACAGCGCCATCAAGCCCTCGACGGGCAGCGCAGCCTTGAACGCAGCATTGCTTATGTCCTTCTCGGCTTCTTTGTGTGGCTCTGCTGATTGACTAGTGTGATTAGGGCGGGCGGACGC
Organism: Phytophthora syringae; assembly: GCA_012656105.1. Taxonomy (NCBI): domain Eukaryota; phylum Oomycota; class Peronosporomycetes; order Peronosporales; family Peronosporaceae; genus Phytophthora; species Phytophthora syringae. The sequence goes on along the minus strand of JAAKBD010000196.1, from coordinate 646 downwards.
AGCCGATGGTAGATGTTATCACGAATAATCGACTTAAGATAATTCGCTTATTTGAGGGACGGGACCACGATAAATCGGAGACGATACAGGGACGGCGTCCCCGAGCCGCTTCCGATAATGTGAATTACTCATGAGAGTGAGTATTTGGCCCGCTTGGGATAAACCTCGCCCCACCCAATCTTCTGATCTGCTGAGATACTTCTCAAGATTTGGCACACGACCCGGACGTTATACCAGGTGTATAGCGTTAACCACCGCACAACCCCCCTTTCGAACGTGTGGCTGTGGAGCGGGAGCTATAGATGATCTAAGGCGCCGCTTGCCGAATGGGGACCTCAGCGGCATTGGCGAAAGCGACGAAAATAGCTGGAACCCCGATGGCTCAGTTGGAGGCGCATGGGTGCCGTCACCTGCACCCAGTGCAACAGATTCGGCGGAAGAACTCCCAAGTGGTGATGGGTCAGGCCACGCGACGAGCAGCCAACACTCGCGTTGTATCCCAGCCCCCGCAGCAGATATAGTTTTCGTCTTGGGATGATATCTGGCCACCTATCAGGCGCAAACGTTCCAAGTGCGTTTTGCGTCGTCGTATTAATGTCCCCTTCTCATTTAGTACCCGATCTAACACCTGTTATCTATTTTGTTT
>JAAKBD010000194.1:0-17926 GCA_012656105.1 Phytophthora syringae | reverse complement strand
TATTGTAGTACACAGAAATTCGTCAGATGTGGATTCCTAGTGAGCACACACAACAATCGCCGAGTTAACCCCAGTGAAATTTGTCCTAGGAAAAAGGACCAAATTTGTTTTGATGTGGCGTACATAACACATTTTGTCCTACGGACAGAGTGCTAGGACAAAACGAAACTTGGAATTTGTAAGGGCAGTATTTATTGCCAAGAAATCGCCGGGCGTCATGTTTAACAAATCGTGTACTGAACTCGGTTTTTAAAAATAGCGGTATTTTGGAGAGCCAAACCCGAGCTCGCTCACTAATTTTTGTCCTAGAAAAAGGACAAATCAGAAATCCGATATGCTCTTTGAAACTGCAATTTCGTCATGGTGGACGATGAAGGACACAAACATAATTCTACCACAGAACTACAGAGGATGGGTCTTTGTATTCATGGTCCCGAAATTCATTGTTTTGTAAAACTCGTGTCAAGATATGGCATTTACAATTGGTCCTTCCATTTTGTCCTACGGAATGGCCCACTGGGGTTAAGTCGGCAGTTGAAGCCTGCGCTGAGCTGCCCCAGCGGTTCGGCCCTTCCAGGACAGTAGTGTCTCAAGCCCTACTGTATCAGTTCAACTCATCTGGTGGCCGATCCAGGCTCCTCGAAGTAATCGACGCCAAAAGGGATACACAGGTGACACGCCATCCTGGACGTAAACTGCGTTTAGGGTCAGTCTGGCTATAGTGTTGACTGGGTAACCGCTATACATTTGAGACGAAAAGGTTCGCCGACTCCGTCACAAGTGGTGGATAGCGCTGGGGATGTTGGTCGGTAGTTGAAAGTTCTGGTCCACTCCAGTAGTAGCAAGAAATTTGGCTGCTTCGAGCCGTGATTGGGCTTCTCCCATAAGTGTCCGAATAAGTCGTTCATGGTGCGCCGGAGTTGTTCCAGCTTGTTGTCCTTAGTCCCCAGTTGTTTCCGGATCTTCTTGGGACTAAAGAACTGCGCCAACACTGTTGTCGGAGTCGCCCTGCTCCGTGGTATGAGTGGTGGTGAGCGTAAACGTGTGACAGCGGGCCGAGTGCTGGTGGACGTTGTTCCTGTGTAATAAATTTTATTTTTGGTTTAAAGATGTAAGAGCATCTTCACCAATGCGCTACTCATAACTACAAAAATGTGACACAGCTACTTCAGTTTAGCGTGCTCTGTCACCAACACTAGTATTTTCCAGCACTATTTCAAGAAATGTTGATATTGGGCACGGCTAGTTTCAAAGCCAAATATGGCTTTCGATTTGGCATTAGGCGACCTACCGCTATTCTCTGGATATTTATACTGGGATAGCCTGGAAGGCTAGGGACAGCCCAAATCGGGTTAAGGCGTCGTGGTAACTGAAGCCGATAACTGAAGCCGGTAACTGGAGCCGGTGCCGGTAGCTGAAGCCGGTAAACCGGGGCTTCAGCTGGCAATAGCGGCGGTGTTGCTGTTGTCGCGGGCTGTCAGTCTGTCGCGATGGGGGGGGCTCAGGGAAATGCCGCGATTGCCTCGCCAGGGGCTAAAGGCAGCGATGGGTCAGTACGCGAATGGAGGATCAAAGGCGGGCGTGGCTGAATTGTGACGGACGAGGCGACGGTCGGAGCGTTGCCCGACCACCGGAGCAGCCCCGTGATGTCGACGATGAAGTGGGGCGGCTTGCGCGGCGGCCCGAACACGTGTAAAGCGGCTGCCGAGGCGAGACGTGTAAGGAAGGACGCCCAGCATAGAGAGCGGCGCGCTCGTCAGCGGGGTTGCAAGTCAGCGAAGCGAATGAGGGCAGCGCAGAGGTTCCGGCGGGAGTACAGCAGGGCCCGCTGACACCGTTAAGGGGCGATGATCGCGAGAGCGGTGCTGGTGAGCAACAGATACTAGAGTGCCAGCGCCAGGCACGGCGGGAGCGGGGTGACCGTCGCCGGCTTGAGAATGACGAAACCTCGCGAGAATTGAGTGATCGAATTCTTGGTGCGCATTCGCTGACTGGTGACGAGTTGGAATGGCAAGCAAAATTCCAGCATTATCTGCAGGATCCGCGTCTCGCGTTAGCGTACTATTATTGCTGTGGTGTTGATCCTGCGTCCTTTGTCTTTGGGGGCGAGGCGCTTTGCGGGAAGATGGAGAAGCGACGCGGTCGCGAGTTTCGATGGTGCTCGATGATTGTCCGGGCGCGGCGGACATTGCCGAATGCCAGCGATTGGTGGCGACGAGCACAGCCGAGGCGACTTTGTGGTATTGCAATATACAGAAATCCGTTAGTAATGATCTCAATTAGCACACAACAATCACCGACAAGTCGGCGAACAAAGCTGGTGCTGAGTTGACCCAGCGGTTCGGCCTTTCCAGGACAGCGGTGTCTCGTTTGCGCAGAAACCAGTCGACTAAGCCAGTCAAATTTGGTCGTCGAGGTATAGTCGAGCCAACTATCCCCGGTAAAACCTGTGCCAGCCAACAATGGGTGGGGGCGGCGCGCGAGCGCTTTTACAGGGCGTCGAGAGCAAAGGCTGCTCGACTTGAAGTGTCACGGCACCCGGGCTATCCGGCGTACCGACTTGCTTAGTTGAGCAAGATTTAGTTGAGCGCGCAAAGCGAGGTTCACCCAATCCCGGTCGACTTGTCTTCTTGTCGCTGCCCTTTGGTCGAGTCCCTACAAGCTATGCCTCTCGGGACCGACAGCAGACATAATCCAGCCCACGCAGGGACTTACCGGAGTGTGCACTTGGTTAGAACTTGGAAGATTCTGCTCTGTATTGTTTCTAGAGCTCTGTGGAGCTCTTTTTAATTGTTTCCTAGTTCTCTATACAAATCTCAAGTGAAATGTGATCGTTTCAGATCGAAACGCCTCTCCCGTCGAGTCGATTGCCTCTTCGCCGAGTCGTTTTGGGCTAGAATGGTCGGCGTGTGCTCTAATCGGGCAACCAGACTCTTGGCAGGGCGTTTTACCACCCTCAACGGGCAACCCGACTCTTCGAACCAGATCTCGGCGGTTGACGGTGCTCGCCGACGGTTGGCTGAGTCAACTGCCTTTAAACGGCCGGATTACCAACATTCCGGTCGTCTATCGTCCATTGGTCGGTTTAAGTTCGAAGTGTGGCCACACCAGTTGGGTCGTTCCTGATTCCGGCCTAACATAGGATGGCCTAGTTGAGGTCCGGGCCGAAACTTGGGTTCACTATACCACAACTGCCCCGGCTATGATACGAGCCGGGTTGGTGAGTGTCGTAGCCATTGTTCTTCGTTCTCAAGTCGAGCACCCGCCAGTTGGATCTTCTCCGCAGCATGTCGGAGCCTTCGCCGAGTCCTGGAGCTGCCGAGGTGCGTCCTGGCCTTCCGCAGCTTGTGATAGTACTCGTACTAACTCGCCGTCGTGCTTGTACAGTTTTCTGGCTCGGCTAGTTCGCCTAACGGCCGCTCGTCGACTCCTGCTCAAGGTGGGGAGATGCCCGCCGGGTCGACGGTCAGTGAGGCTAGTGCTTCTGGGGCTGGCGGTGGACGAGCTGACTCGTTCATCGATCTGGCAATTTCCCACGAGTCTAGTCTTGGTTCTGGGCCGTCTTCTCGCGCATCTCCTCCTGGTCCGCTGGGTTCGCAAGACGACACTACTTCGGGCGTTATTAAGTCGAACCCAGCCCGACCAGTGAGCCTCGCCTCCCTTGAAGCGCTGATCCAGAAGGATGCGGAGTTGCGCCGACTCGAAATGTCTTCCGTGGTTCGTCTGCTGGCCTTTGGTCTGTCGGGCCCGCCACTCATCGCGGATCCCGTCCAGCGTGAGGCGATCATGAGGGCCACGTCGACCAACGAGCTCTTGCAGCTGCTCCGCGACAATTATCCGACTCTCGACGAGTCCGGTCAAGTGGCTGCTCTGCGTATGGAGTTGAAAGCCGCCCAAGACATGAACTCCAAGTTGGCCCGTCGTCTCGACACATTGGCGTCGGAGAACGTCGACTTGACGAAGCAACGTGAGGCCGATGTTCTGGAGCGTGATCTGTGGCAGCGCGAAGCAACCAAGACGACTGGTCTACTGGCTTCGCTTCGCAAGGGTTTGTCTCTCGCGGAGGCCCAAGTATCGAAGGCCGGCGAGGGACTCCAGAAGAAGTTGGACGCTAATCAGCGTCTCCTCGAGGCAGTCCAGGAGCAAGTCGGCGACCGGGACCGGCACATCAAGGATCTTGAAGTCGAGTTGGCTCGCCGCGACGCGGCTTACGCAACGTTGCAGGGCGTATCAGCCAAAAACTTCGAGGACCTTCAAGTGGCGGCCAAGGCTTACACCGACGGAGACAGCTTCCCTCTTCGGCGGGCCAAGTCCATCGTCGCGAGTCAACGAGCGACGATTTATCGTCTTGAACAAGCTGCTCGTCGAAAGGGACCAATTCCGATGGACGATCCGTATGCAGCCGCGGGTGCTGCAGCGGGTTTGGACATCCCTGGTCTCTCGCTCGAAGATCTCCAGCTGAACGCTCAGCTGTGCAAGGTCTTGGCTCGCAAGTATCCAGAGATTTTAAACGTGTCGCCGGATCAAGATATGACGTTCGAGTTGAGGATCAAGCCTGGCTCGACTAGTTCAGTCGCCGGCTCGACTAGTTCAGTCGCCGGCTCGACTGGGCCAGTAAGTTCACCGGCTGCTCCCAGTCAGTCATCCCAGCCGACTCATCCTCGCGTCCCAGTTGGCCCAGCGAACCAAACTCGTCCACTGAGCGAGCTGCGTCGACTCCCGGTGACACAGTTGACTCCTGCCGAGCGACTCCGGTGTCTCTCCAATCCCAAGTCACCGACGGCTGCCGGCCCGCATTTGCGCAAGGTGCGGCCTACCAAGCAGCCGTATTCGTGTCCTCTTCCCGACGAGGAAGGATACGAGGAGGCTCGGGACTCTGCTGGGATCAGTGTCTCCGCTTCCCGGCCAGGATAACGACTCGTCTGAAGACTTGAGTCCAACTCCTCCATCGACTCGCAAGTCTAAGAAGGTGTCCAAGTCGACTCCGAAGTCAACGGCCAAGCCCAAGAAAGCATCGGCGCGTCGGCTGGACTTGTCATCCGCTACCGTCCCACCGATTTCTTCCGTGGTGGACAATTCTCCGGCTGGGTCCAGCGACGGTCAAGAGGAAGTCGATCAAGCTCCGTTCGAGTGTGAACCCGCGTCGCCTGAGTCGACTGCTTCGTCGGTCACCGTGTCGATTGGTTCTCAGTCGAGTAGCAAGTCGACGCCGACTTCTGTTGCCTCTCGTTCGCTTGGTGGATCGGCGGAGTCGACCATGGCAGCGTCGTCGGTGACGTCCGTGCCGCCATCTTCGTCGGTTTCTCGGTTGTTGAGCTGTTCGGGGTCTCCTCATTCGTCGGGCACTCAGCCGACGATCCGATTCCCTGGGTTGACTTCGCCGTCGGGTCGACCGGTGCGGATGGCGGCTGCCAATTCTCGGGTGATGACGGCGCAGTATCTGGATAATCTGAAGGCCTCCGACACCCAAGTTCTCGGCAAGAGATACTCATCTTCAGATTCGTCGGGCGACAACATGCTGCGTGGTACTCCGAACGATCCGGTGGACTTGGTTTCTGGTTATGATTCTTCTGACGATGGCCAAGACTCGAATCCAAGTCCAGTCGACGATGAGCCGCTCGGCGATGATTTGAATCATCAGTTGTTCGGGTCAGATGACCAAGATGACTCGGATGCTGACTCGGATGAAGAAGACGAGGAGTTGCTTCCTCCGTTACCTGGGCAGTGGAGTTACCGTGCTCCCAAGAAACCCCGCAAGTCGTCTTCGCCGAGTCCCCCAAGGCGTCATATTCGTCCAAGGAAGCTCGAGCTGAGCGACGTGCGGCCAAAAAGAAACGCAAGCTCGCTCGCAAGCAGAGGAAGTCAGCTCGCAAGCACAAGTCCAAGCACAAGCGGAAGCACAAGCACAGCAGTCGGGCGGGCTCTTCGGATGAAGTGGAGTCCAATTCTGGTGCCCCGCCCACCAAGCGATCGCGCAAGGCTGGTGATTTCGATTCCGCCGAGTGCCCCAAGTCAGTCGACCCGGAGTCGTCCTGGCTCTCCGGTGGCGAATGTTTCTGAGTCAACTGGGTTGGTCCTGCCGGCCGTACTTTCGACGACTATGACCGACCTTCGTCTCCGGGCCATTCGAGCTTCTTCTCGGGACGCTCGGATGCCGACTCACCTTGAGCGCCTGAAGCACTTGAAGTTCTTTCATTTCGGGTCGTCTCGGTGCTGGCAGCGGATTGTGGAGCACCAGTCGGCGAAGATCCCGATGGAACTGATCGACGGGAAGCCGAACGTCCCTGCTACGCCATGTTCTCTGGCTGGACTTCGCGCTTTTATCGACGTGTATGCCCCCAATCATCCGTGCCAAGTGGTTCGTCGACTGATCCCGGATACGCCGATGTTTTCTCGCCCAGCGTACTGGAAGCAGCCCGGGTTCGCGCAGCATCACGTCGTCGACCTGCCTCTCTTATGGAATTATTGGCTGACGTATGGATCAAGCTTCGTGGTGATGGCGCACTTAATTCCACGGCGGCTTTGGATCAACTGACGAAGTTCTTTGTGGCCTTGTACGAGCGTGGTCACTGGCTCGTCGAGTCGTCTGTGGTTATGGGTCTTCACCCTTCTCAGCACCCGACTCTTTCCACAGCTGAGATCGTTGAGATGTTCGAGCTCTGGACTCGTTACCGAAGTGAACGAAAGCGCCGTGGAGACAACCTCTTGGTTTTGATGAAGCCGTATCACGAGTCCCTCTACTCGGCGATGTTGAACGTTGTGAATGGTCGACTGGCTCCTCCTGTCGACGTCGAGCTGTATTTCGAGCCTAGCGTCCCGTCATATCATCTGGTCAACTTGCCGTGGATTCCCTCCAGCGCGGATTGGAACGCTGCTGTCCAGGAAGTCGACCAAGAGGAGCCGTGGCGTTCATGGTGGTTGACTGACCCAGCTCGTCACCCGTTCAACACTTGCTTTCGGACACGCAACATGGAGTTCATGGTTTTCGCTCCCAAGGGTGTTGATCCACGACTCGTCGAAGACGTTGCGGAGGATGATGTGGATGTGGATGAGTCAGAGCCTTTGACGTATCCTTCGGATGCTCCATTACGGGAGAACCGGATTGGGATCAACATTTTCGAGGGCTCGGAAGTCGGCGAACTTGGATCTGAGCCTGAAGATCGGGTCGTTCCGCCGACTCCAAGTGAAGGCGGGTCGCCGAATCTCGTTGGTGGTTCGCCGACTGCGTCCATGATGGATCAAGGTTCTCCCGTTCGTGATACTGCTTCTTCGTTCGGTCAAGATAACTCGGCTCGAAGTCCTGTTATGGAGCAGTCCTCGCACGGCCAAGCTGAGTCGACTCAAGGTCCAGTTGTGGAGCAGTCGACTGAGCAGTCGACTAACACCCCGTCGACCATGAGTTTGCTGGCCACCGTTGCTGAGACCTTGTCGGCTGCTGCGTCACCCGTTCCTGCTGGATCCCAGTCGCCCGACTATTAGCTTGAGTGGTCGAGCTCCTAGTCTGTTCCCATTTCATAATTTACGTAATATGTAGTTCGATGCAGTAGCATTTCTTTCCACCAAACCTGCTATCTTCATTTGGTGGCGATCATTGTGGGCAGTATTTTAATCCTCGTCTGCAACCTGCACCATTTGCAGACGATTCTCACGTCTCTTCTGTCGCAAGTAATCAAACAGTAAGCCTCCACACGAGAGATTAGACATTGGTTCCCAAGTCGGCTCATCGTAGCCCACCCACTTGACTTTGAACAATCGTTTTGCCCGACTAGTTCCAGTAGAGTGGGGTGTCATCATCAAGGATCGCTTCCACTTCGTATCGATCCCGGTCTTCTTCACTGGGTTCCCAGCTGTCTTCCGGGAGGAGTTCCTCGTCGAAGTCGAATCGATCGGTCGCAGTCAACTCGTCGACCAATCTTACCATTGGTCGACTATCCGGATCGACCATTTTCTTTAGTCGAGACACATGTACGACCGGATAGAAGCGGTAACCACTTTTGTCTGGAAGCTCCAACTCGTAAGCGAATTCTTCAACTTTCTTCTTCACTCGGAAGGGGCCATGCCACCGGTGGGCTAGCTTTTCTTTAGGCCAGGCTTCACTCGTTCCATGAACAACCACACTTGGTCACCTTCTTTAAACAGCGAGTTTGCCCCATTTGTTGACTCAGTCGACTGATTTCCTTCGGTTTCCGTCGAGTCGGCTGGGCCGGGTGCGTCGGGCACCGCTCCTCTTTCTCGTTGACCCAATTGGTCGTTGTGCTCTTCGGCTCGTCGAGCTTTTTCCGTGAGTTGGTACTCCTGGCTAATTGTAACGCGATTTCTCGTTGACGGTTCGCCTCACGCCGCCATTGAATGGCGCTAGCCGAGCCGGCTGGATCTCTCCTGATGGTTGAGGTCATAGCTTTTAGAGTTGACTGTGCATCCCATCCATGTACCAGGTAGAAAGGCGTTTCTCGTCGAGTCGTATCACGCGAGTTGTTGATTGCGTGCACCATCTTTTCTGCAATGTCATCCCAGTCGGCCTGGAGCGGGTCTTCCACGTAAACTCTGACCGTCTGAATCATCGTTTTTACGGACCGTTCTTGTTGTCCATTAGCTTGAGGTCGGTAGCTGAGTGTTGCTCGGGACTTTGACTGCATTAAGTCGGCGAATGCCTGGAATACTTCACTCATAAATCGTGGATCTCGGTCGTGCCGGATGAGTGACGGAGCTCCATATTGTCGGAAGACACATTCTTCGAAGGCTTTCGCCACTTCCAGTGCCCCTGTCTTCATTGCTTTTGCTATCACGAAACCGGAGAAATGATCTTGGAAGAGAAGTAGTGCAGTGTTTCCTCGCTTTGTTTTCGGCAGCGGTATAACGAAGTCCATCGACACTAATTGGAACGGGTAGTCAGATACCACATTCCCAGGTGAGTATCCTTTCAACTGTGGTCGACTTTTGCTCGTACTGCAGTCCTCACACGCCTGTACGTGTTTCAGCGTGTCGGCGTACAACCCAACCCAGTAGTATTCAGCTTTGACTCGGTGGAAAGTTCGCACAATGCCTTGATGCCCTCCTTCGATGGAATTGTGGCAGCTGTGCAAAACTTCGTCAATCATGGTGGTTGGTATTACCAATCGGAGTTGCAAGTCGTCTGGATCTTGGTCGACTCGTTTTCGTCGTTGGCCCAGACGGTATAGCAACCCATCTTCGCTTATCACAAAGTTGTCTGCAATTTTGCCAGCTTTCTGCGCCCGGCGACGAGTGAGACCGTCCAGGTCGTCTCTAAGGAGAGCCTTTAAGTCGGCCCATTTCATCTCTTCGTCTTGGGCAATGGAGATTCGCCGGCGTCTCTCAGCTTGTACCGTTACTGGGTCGATATCAGCTGAGGTCGGGACCCGACTTTCGTCTACTTCTTCTTGGGATTGGTCCTCCACTCGACTTGGTGGACTTCTGGACCTCGCTGACTCAAAGGTATCGTCCTCAGGGTCTGTATCCGTCAGAGGTTGACTCGTAGCCTGTTCAGTTGACTCGACTCGGTCATTGTTCTCGAAATGTACTCGACGAACTTGTCGTGCCTGATTCCTAGTCATCGCACTGATCGTAGTTGTGTCAACTAGGTCTTCAGTTGAGCTGACTTTCTCGTACAAGACTTCCGCAATTCGGTTTAGCTGTTTCAGTTCAGACTTCCTGTCTCCACTGAGTATAACTCGACCAGCTTTGCTCTCTAATGCTTCAGTAGCCAGAGAGTCAGCTGCTGCGTTGTAATATCGTACCACGTGAAGGTAACGAACCGACTTAAGTTTTCCAGTCAGCTCTTTGTGGCGCGCCAGCTCAATCTGCAACGAATCCTTCTTACATGCGATCACCCCCATGGATTGCTGGATCGCAAGCCTGGAGTCACCGATTATTATCAGTTCGTTGACCCCTCGGTCGACTGCGGCCTGTACACCGTTATTCATCCCGGTGTATTCGGCCACATTAACAGTAGTAGACGACAGGTGCGCGCTCGCAGCGATCTCAATGTCCCAAGAAGGTAAGCGCCACAGTATCCAAGCACAACTCCCATAGCCGCCATTCTTCTCAGTTTTAGCCGACCCATCAAAAGACATGACAAAGCCTTCAAAGTCGAGTGGAACATGCGCATAAAGCAACGCGGGGTCTAGTCGCACTGTTGCCCCATGTTTTGATGGTGGAGCAATATGACTCAACGAGTCACCCAGCCCAACATGAGGAGTGATCGAAGCTTGTAAAAGTTGAGCAAAGTCGACATCTCGCTCCTTCACCCGCTTGATTTTGAGGTGAAACGGCGAGAGCAGTACGGCGAAGCTGACAGCTCGTCCATAGAGGGACTTCGACTGGAATACCCATTCTAGAGTCGAGAACCGCGTATACACATGTAGCGTCTTCCCAGCCAACAAGGTGTGGCATATTTTCAACATTTGCAACAGCGCCAGCACTTCTTTCTCGGCTGGGTGATAGTTTGCTTCATTTTCTTTGAGAACACGCCCACAGAATCGTACTGGATGGAGCTTGTCTTCGTGAGGCTGCATCAACGTGCTGCTCAAGGCCCACTCATTCGCAAATAACATGATGTGGACTTCCTTAGTCGGGTCAAAGTGCCGCAGGATCGGAGCGTTGGCCACCTTCTCCTTAAGTGTTGCGAACGCTGCTCGTGCGGGGTCAAGGTTGACTCCTGAGGTATAGTCGTCATCTTGCAGTTGATACAGCACGGCACCATACACAGCGATATTCTGGATGAATCGGCTGTAGTAGTTGAGTGCCCCAAGGAAGGCTTGCATCCCCTTCTTGCATTTCGGAAATGGTATGTCGGCGATAGCCGCCATCTTTTTGGGTTGGCTCGGATGCCGTTCGACGAAACCTCATGGGACAGGAAGTCGACTCGGGGCTGGACGAATATGCTCTTCGTGAAGCTGACACTGATTCGGCATTCTGCAAATCGAGCCAGCAGACGGTCCAACGTATTGAGACAATCGTCGAACGTTTCTCCGCCAAAACAGATGTCGTCGACGAACGATCGACGACCAAAGACGGGAATCAGCGATGAGTCATCGGGTTCACCGTTCATGAACATATCCCCATCCGGGCCATTGACCAGTTCTTGCATTGAGTCCGACTCAGCGATTGCTCGGTGATCTGCGTCGAACTTGGTGGATCCAGTCGACTGAGGTAATCGTAGATGTAGTTCTTCATCACCGTGGCGCGAGCGTTGGGCTGCTGCTGCTGCTTCTGCCCGGCGAACGCGCTCAGCGAACGCTGCCCAACCGCCACGGGGCTTAACATAACCCCACAACGCGTTGTCAATCAGGCGTTGGTAGATCATGGGTGCATTCTTGAGGCCAAATGGCATTCGCAGCCACTCAAAGTGTCCCAAAGAACACACAAACGCTGATATGCTGCGGGCTCGTTCAGTCATCATGACTGCCCAGAATCCACTCGCCGCATCGAGAGAGCAAAACCACAGGTAACTCTCCAATTCTGTGAGGAGGTCATCCACCAATGGCATGGCATATTCCAACACTTTGGTGATGGCGTTGACCATCTTGTAGTCGATACACAGTCGAATGTCGACTCCATTCTTCTTGAGGACAATCACGATAGGGGATGCCCAAGGACTGTTAGAAAAGAGATCAGTCGAGCCTTGAGTAGTCCCTTCAGCAACTCGTACAACTTCTTTAGATGGCGAAGCGGAGTTCGTCGAGCCCTTTGCTTGATCGGCGGATGACCTTCGACATCAATGTCGCACACAACTCCATACGCAGGTGGAGGTAGAGCATTTCCGCTAGCGATCATAATTCGTTCATACTTCTTGAGGGTGGCGATCACTCGGCGACTTTCTGCCGCTGAGTGTGCTGAGCTTACCACGTTACTGGTGGTGTAATCTAGTTCAGCCAGTACTGCTTCAGTCAAGTCGGGCAGAAAAGCCAGTTCCTGAGCGTAATCTTCGAGGTCGATCTCGTTGGCCGCCTTCTCAAACTCGGCAGCAGGCACTTCGATGCCATCCTGGTCATCTAACGAGTCTTCACACATGGTCATAGCCGCTGCGAATCGAAGCTCCAGATCGGCTTCCGGATCGTCTGCCAACGCCACGTTGCTCACTTCGATCTCGTCTTCTAGCAAGATGTCGAAGCGCGGTGTAACCGGTATTGATATCTCTTCGGTCAGCGCCGTTGCAGTTAGCAGAAGAGCTCGCATCTCAGCTGCTACTGACTCGACTGATTCTGCCTGTGGATCATGTGTGGGTGTAGTGATCGATGTGGTCACCCCAGTCGATTCTTCGAGATCACAAGTCGACTCTGCACTCTCATCGTCGGCACAAGTCGACTCTTGGTGTACATCCGCGGCGTTAGTCGACTCGACTATGCCGGCATTAATATCCGCTACTGGAGATTCTCCTCGACGGAGACCCGCCGGCCTTTTGCCACCCCGGTCGGAATCGGATACAATCTCTTCTCACACGAGGGCGGTTGTTGGGCGAGCCAGTCGTCATAAAGCCGTCGCTCTTTTGCTAGCAGCGTCTTATCGAGAGCTGTCTCGTAGGCGATTATTTGCCAATCGCGATATTTCGCCGAGTCGACTCGAACATAGCCATTGCCTCGAGGTAGTTCACCATACGGCATCCACTGTATCACCGAGAAATGTGCGGGACACCACACTAGTCGACCAGCCGTGTTCGTCAATAACACTCGGACAATCCTTCCACGGCGATTGTGGATCACCGTTGGAACCCAGTCTTTAGTTCGTCGGATCCAAAATTCGTGAGTCCGGACACTGGGCTGGTTCTTACGGAGTGGGAACCCAACGACTTCTCGACTATCAAAACACAACGTCTCGGTTGGCCCCTCGTCGATCCGATTACCATAAGATGGTCGCTCCAGTTCAGCATTCTGCGACTTAATCAGAGGGATGACCACCTCGTCCGGTAACTTGGCCGTCGAATTGTACAAGTCGAGTCGAATTCCGGCCGGGATCATAAAGTCAGTCCCGAGTATTAAGTCGACTCCCGCATGGTGAGGCAGTATCCACACCACGAACTCGTAGACCACTTGCCAGCCGAGTGTCACCTTGACCAACGTTCTCGCTGTCGTAGCCACCTTATCTTTTCCAATACCTTGGACGTCGATCTGCAAATCGGTATCGGCTCTTCGCTTCAGTCGTAGTCGCCTGGCGAAGTGTTCACTCACTGCGGAGACGTTTGCCCCCGTATCCAACAGGATCTTTGCCTGCTGGTCGTTAATGGCGCCTATTATCATAGCGCGCATCCTTATTCGGCGGTCGAATTTCTTCGCCGACCACCACCCCAGTCTCTCGCCGGGTCTCAACTTCATCGTCTTGGAGCGGTTCGCCGACCCGATTATACCTCGGGATTCAGCTTCCGCGTTCGCAATATCGTCGTGAACTTCCAATGGTTCACTTGGTTCAGTTTTATCGTCATTTTCACACTCATATCCATTACTTCGCTCATTCCAGTCGTCGGGCCGTTGTGCTTCGCCCACGAAAGCAAACACAAAATTCGCGTTTGCTGCAGGTTCAGCTAACTGTGGCGGCCCGGTCGTATCCAACTTAGTCAGAGTTGGCGGGCCGCCTAGTTTAAATCCTTCGGCTCGAAGATATCTTGGAGATCGGCTGGGACAGTCGACTTGTCGACCGAGGTCCGGACGAACTTCGTGAGTTTCTCGAAGCGTTGGAACATCTCGCAACGACCGGGCTCGTGCACTTGCTTGCAGAACTTACAGCGTTTACGGCACCAGTGAGCTGAGTGTCCTTCGCCGCCACAGGCAGCGCACGGTCCGTAGCGAGGTCGGTCGCGAGAATCGTCTCGGCGATCACGTCTCCCGGACCGGTCAGCTGAGTCGGCGGGTCGACTGAACGAATTGTCGGCTCGCCGCGGTGGTCGGGAGTATCGTTCAGGTTTGGTCCCACGATCCGGCACTCCACGTTGGCGATCGTCAGCCGCGTCGACGTAATCTTGACTTTGGTCAGAGTCGCTTCCACCTTCTGGGCTGTAGTCACTGTCATCTCCTGATGACGCATACGGAATCTCTCGACGACTCGACGACCCAGGTTCAGCACCAGTGTACAGATCGTCCACAGTAGCTGCCGCTAAGGAGTGACGTTCTCGACTCTCTTCTCGACGACTACGGCGGTCGTCTCGACGAGACTCTCGTTGATCTCCTCTGCGGGAATTGTCTCCTCGTCGAGCCGATTCCCCACGCCGGGAGTCTTTGCCCCTGTTGGAGATGAGTCGATCACGCTGCTTCTTACGCTTCTCGCCGAGGATTTTCCGGTTCACAATCTGCTCGACTCGATTTATGTCATCGAGCTGAAGGGGGTACAGAAGATCCATGATGTCGTCATCTCCACAGTTGAGCAAAAATTGCTCGACATGGTCTGCCGCATCCGCTCGTCCTTTCTCGTACTGAATTTTAGCTGTTCGCGCATATCCATTCAGTCGAGTGAGGAAATCTCCAATCGGCTCGTTGTCTTTCCGCTTGGCGGAGTAATAACGCGTGCGAGCTGACTGGTCGAACTGCGAGCAGTAGTAATCCAGGAACGCTCCGCTCAGTTGTCTCCATCGAGTCTGCGTTTTCTTGGGAAGCTGACGGTACCACCCCTTCGCGGCCCGACCCAACGAGAGGGAGAAAGGCTCGCACCACGCATCTTGTGGAGTCCTCGTCCCTTTCATCTCGTAGATGAATCGCTTGAGCCATTGGAGCGAAGCATCCGACCGATACTTCTTGCCGTCGAACTCCGTGATCTTGTCGAGGGACACGTGGGAGCGGAGCTCCAGATACTGGGTGTCGCCTCGCTCATTGTCGTCGTAGCTGAGGCGGTGGATCTGAGCTTTGGCCGAGTCGTCTTCGCGATCTTCGGTTCCATCGTCGCGAGGATCCGTTTCGTCACCAGAATCATAGAGGCGATCGCGTCGACCTCCTCGAGACGAGTTACGCGGCGGGCTCTTCATATGCGAGTCGGCGTAGTACGGCGTACCCACAGTCGACCGGAATCGCTCAGTCTTCTTCGTTTCCGGTGTCGGTGGTAACGGTACCTTGCTCGGGTCTTCATCTAGTCGACTCGGTTCAGTCGACTTGAACGCATCGTCGCCGAGTGCGTACAGTCGAGTCAACTCTCGATTCTTTTCGGCAAGCCTAAGCCTGGCGGTTTCGCTAGCAGACGGCTTAGCGTCCGCCGGTCGAGCAGCGGCCTTCTTTTCTTCCAGCACCAAACGCACCCCGAACTCGTTCTTCAGCTTGCGTTTCCACTGCATCAACTCCAGGCTGACGGTACTGAACCTCCAGTCTTGCATCACTCGTTGCGACGGCCTGGTGCACCGATACCCAGTTGCTCTCAATAGTTGAGCGGGTTCTTGGGCTACTTCAAAAACCGTCGAGCCTTTGACTGGTTGAGTCAGCTCGGGACCCAGCTCGGGCCACGTCGCTTGAGCCGCCACGCGTGGTTGGAACAGCTTCAGCCACTCGCTCTTCATCATTTCTTCGCCAAATCTCGCCAATACCTTGTTTGCACTTGGGGTATCGGCGTTACGGGTTGCCTTTGGGATAAGAGGCGGACGTTCCTCTTGGGCAACCCCTTGGTCTTCAGTTTCATCGTCCGTATCCTCAGCTAACTCGGCGTCGAGGCTGCGTTCCACTGGTCGGACATTCCCTATGCGACCCACGTGAAGCGCCAGCTCGTCGTCATCGTCGAGTAGCTCTCCAGTCGACTCATCGTAGTCGACTTCATCCTTCTCCTCATCTTCTTCCTCTCCGTAGTCACGGTCTTCATCATCCTCGAAGTGAACGCCGCGGTCTCCCGACTCGGCCGAGTCAGTGATCAGCTGACCAGTTGAGTCCGATCCCTCGGCGAACAGTCCAGCGTCGGTCGCTGGACCTCCTTCACTCGGCGATGATGATCCCTTGACCATCTTGCTCTTCTTGATTACTCGAAACTTGGTTACTTAGTACCTGCGAAACAAGCGCACCCTGTTCCCGGGTCGCGGCACCAGTTGTGGTATTGCAATATACAGAAATCCGTTAGTAATGATCTCAATTAGCACACAACAATCGCCGACAAGTCGGCGAACAAAGCCGGTGCTGAGTTGACCCAGCGGTTCGGCCTTTCCAGGACAGCGGTGTCTCGTTTGCGCAGAAACCAGTCGACTAAGCCAGTCAAATTTGGTCGTCGAGGTATAGTCGAGCCAACTATCCCCGGTAAAACCTGTGCCAGCCACCAATGGGTGGGGAGGCGCGCGCGAGCGCTTTTACAGGGCGTCGAGAGCAAAGGCTGCTCGACTTGAAGTGTCACGGCACCCGGGCTATCCGGCGTACCGACTTGCTTAGTTGAGCAAGATTTCGTTGAGCGCGCAAAGCGAGGTTCACCCTATCCCAGTCGACTTGTCTTCTTGTCGCTGCCCTTTGGTCGAGTCCCTACAAGCTATGCCTCTCGAGACCGACAGCAGACATAATCCAGCCCGCGCAGGGACTTACCGGAGTGTGCACTTGGTTAGAACTTGGAAGATTCTGCTCTGTATTGTTTCTAGAGCTCTGTGGAGCTCTTTCTAATTGTTTCCTAGTTCTCTATACAAATATCAAGTGAAATGTGATCGTTTCAGATCGAAACGCCTCTCCCGTCGAGTCGATTGCCTCTTCGCCGAGTCGTTTTGGGCTTGAATGGTCGGCGTGTGCTCTAATCGGGCAACCAGACTCTTGGCAGGGCGTTTTACCACCCTCAACGGGCAACCCGACTCTTCGAACCAGATCTCGGCGGTTGACGGTGCTCGCCGACGGTTGGCTGAGTCAACTGCCTTTAAACGGCCGGATTACCAACATTCCGGTCGTCTATCGTCCATTGGTCGGCTTAAGTTCGAAGTGTGGCCACACCAGTTGGGTCGTTCCTGATTCCGGCCTAACATAGGATGGCCTAGTTGAGGTCCGGGCCGAAACTTGGGTTCACTATACCACAACTTATTTTTGGCATGCGGGCGGATTTTGCTGCAGACCAATTCCGATGATGTATATTTTTCTTCGCTGTCTCAACTTGATGCCGTGCTCCTGTCTGATAGCGAGCGAGCGCTGTTGGTTGAAGAGATACCCGAGTCGGCGTTACGTCATTACCGGCAGCTTTATTTTTTGGCGATAGCATCTACTACTTGATTCCCGAGTTGGTGCGCGACCCCGAAATGATCCCGCTCTGCCAAAAATGCCGCGCTGATCCGCGTAAGAACGTCGCTGCAGGTGACGACTATGGCCGTATTGGTTTGCTCCTCTCTGACCGACGCCGCGCGGTGGTGTATCTCACCGGCTCGATGCTTTGGCCTCGAGATCTCGCTGTCGAGGAACCATTCAATAGGCCACGCGATTTGCTTTCCTACAAACGGACCATTTGAGCTTGCCCGGGAGCTGCTCAAGGTAGACTCTGGAGTCGCCTCGACTTGATAGCTCCTACCGCTTCTGCTGACGGTCGCGCCCACTACTTTTAACAATACATTCTTCGTTACCGTTGCTATCCCAGCCTATGCTACGAGCCCTAGTATTCAGAGTTTAGGGCGGATCGTGAACCGTCAAATATCCTGTAAAAACGCATAATTGGATATATTGTAAATACTCAATACGTAGTCGTTTACATTTCTATAGCAGTCAGACGAAATAACATGAACAATCATACAGCGTCCTAAAAGGTGAATGTTGACCCAGTCGGCCTGGGGCAACATTCGTGCAACAAAAATACATGTAGCTACAGTACTGTCTGATTGACGGCAAGAAGAGCAGCATGCTACCTTGTGCAAGTCATGCGCAGCACGTAAATGGCTCCGATCATGACAGCAGTTGCAACTACGCTCAAACAGTAACAGAAACAAGCTGCAAGCAGTCAGACCGAAATGGCAGAGGATATCTCGCCTATTGGTCGGAGGTGCTCTGGACGGCGAGGT